>JAQIXW010005422.1:0-10422 GCA_034700685.1 Willowsia buskii | reverse complement strand
ATTCTTCCATTAATTACTTGGTTTCATCTGGTTCGAGGTTCCACGTGAATTCCCAGTAATTTTTTGGCTGCGCTGAACACTTTATGTGGTAACGATCTAGAAAATAAATAGCATATTTAATACAATACTAAACAATACAATGCAAAAATGTAAGCGAAAACTGATCAACGTTTTGATTTCATTAACGTATAAGTATCCGTACTTCATGAAAAATGCAAATATCACAATTGATGGTGGTATGCAAACACTGTTTTTGTTTCTGCGGATTCCTTCAATTGCCTTTTTTCCAACGTAGCTGGGCTGAATGTAAGCTGGCATAATCCATGGGAAGCTACATTATGAATAAGAAATTTTAGCAATAAAACGATTGCTTATCATTATAAGTGTACAAACGAATTGGAAAGTGGGAATTGACGACCTTACCGAGTATGAACAACATTTTTTGCAAATGTTGTGTCGCAAGGGGTTGGATAGATTGTAGTGAAATGTATGTTGAGTTTTTCTGGTGAGTTATCTAGCTCCTCTTGTAATGCTTCCATAAAGCCATTTCTAAATATTTGGAAGAAAAAAATGCAAAATTATTAATACTACAATGTATAAAAACCGACCAATTCAGTTTAAAAATTGGATATTACTCATATTTGTCTGCTTACACTGCAAACTTAGTAGAGCTATATACAGTAAGATTCCTCTGTCCTATCAATCCAGCAGCCGAAGATACAGCTACGATATGACCAGTTTTCCTTTCTATCATTCTTGGAAGGAATTCCCGAACAATCCACATTTGACTAAGGACATTTACCTCGAATGCACGAATAATTTCTTTCGGGTTGTGCGATAAAAATTCATGGCAAGGCATTATCCCTGCATTGTTAATTATCATTGTGACATCTCCCACGTCTTTTTTCACCTGTCGGTAGCATATTAGAAGATTAGGATTTAAGTTATTTTTGCATAAATAATCATGTAGGATTTTCATCTTTCAATGTTCAAGTAGATTCCTTGATTTCTTTTTGCATTAAATATTTACACCGTAAACGTAAAAGTTCCATAAAAATAGTTAAGTTGGAAGATTTACATGTATTTTTTTCATACAAATAAGTTATTTTATGTAAATTGTAAATATTAAGATTTAAAAAAAATAAAAACTGTTCTTTCCTGTTCCGCGACGGACCTCAGCTTCTGTCTATCACTAACGTCCACATCGTATCCAAAAACTGTTGCACCCAAGTTTCTTAACTCTTTAATCAAAGCATCATTTTCCCATTTGTTGATGTCCCAGCAAACGAGCTTTGCCCCGGAATTTGCCAACTCCATGCATAACGACCGACCGATGCCGTTTGCACTGCCAGTAATCTGGTAGATCAGTAAAATTTGTCACATTAAAGATTTGGAAAGCTCTCACTTAAATGTATGGGAGATCATTTGTTATAAATGTAAGTACAACGGCTACATTTAATTAGTAATATATTAATGCATGATTTTCTGTAATACCAGTATAATGTCATCTTTTAGTGATTTCATTTTTTGGGGAACAATTGATTGAACAAAACATTCAAATAATACGAACATAGTGTATGCCCACAACAAGACGGCATCTTTTGCCGCTACAAGCCAAAACATAAAGCCCATTTCTTATTCGCCAATAGTATCTTTGTTCTAATTTTCTAACGGTTTTAATGAAATCTGTGCTTTTCAACGGCAACTGTCACTCAAGAGGCCGATATATTTACAGTCAAGTTCAAGTTCATGTAGCCTCACTCAAGAAGCTCTATAATGTATAGGTAATATTATACACAATACACTTAAGTTTTAACTTTTGTTAAACAAATTTAAAAATACAAATCCTAGAAAAGCCAAAACTATAATAATTGTGTTACTTGCTCTTGGATGTTAGAGTTAGCAAAGACGATAATTTTTTACATTTAGCATGATACTGTCAAGAGTGTCAAGTTTCAACTTTTCCATAACATAATATAATGTACAGTAGTACATAATGTAAAAATTCAAGATTGATTTGCACCTTGTACCAAGATACACATTATATTGACTATATAATATTATAAAAAGTTATAACCAACAGTAAATTATCGCTTCATTCACAGAGTTCACACACAAACACCTGTAACTCGACGTATGCAGGATGTATGATACGTCAAGTCATTTGCTTGAGCGAAAGCGTATGTATAATATGTATTGTTAGTCAGTCTGTGGTCTATGTAGATTATGCATGTTCTCTGTGTTCGCTCCCACGAACGCTTACGCTTGGGCCAGTTTCTCTGACGCTCTCTTCATTATTCATTATCCTCCCTGACACAGAAGTGTATTGTTCTTCAGTGAAATTGACGAATTCCTCCCGCTGGGTAAATCGTTAAATAACTTTTGTTGGAAGATGTTAACGATGTTGGGCGTCTCTGGAAATTTACGGTATATGTATTCAAGAATGTATGATGTATGATCATTGATCATAATGGTTCAATTATACATGAAACATGAGCGCCTCTGTTCTCGAAAAGATGTCTGTTTTTAACTACCCATTTCATTTAGATAAACTGGTAAAATGTAAGCTAAGATGGCATTACACTGATAAATTAATTTTATTTCGGATATGTACATGAAAGAAGCACATAAGTGGAATCGTTACATATTGTGTTTTAGATTGATGTTTAGAGATTTTGTTGTCCTGTCAAGGGCTGTTGAGGGTCTGTGAAATCGTAAGGAGGTATTTGAAGGGGGAAATAGACTTGAAAATTTTTCAGTTGGGTCCAATTGTAGGCGTGATGCTTTGTGGTAGTTTGGAATCGCGGAGAACAAAGTTTTCTCATACTCTTTAGCAATCCGTTGCGTGCGCTCTATTTTAAGCTTTGTAGGTGTCATTGGAGGTGGAGTGTGACCCTCATTGATTATCCTCTGAATCTTTTCCAATTGACCATTGTCTTTGTCCAGAATTTCTAACAAGCATGGTGCAGACGCTGATTCAAGTCGAAAAATGTTACTCTCCTTATCCTCATTCTGGGAATGGCCAGCGTTATAATCTCCTTGACCATTCTTGCCATCCCAAAAATTCTGATCTAGTTCAGCCAAATCTTTAATACCGTCACGTTCGTATTTTCCAGTCCTTTGCTTCACTGCACTTCTTTTTTTCCCTCCATGATTAAGACAATATTGGCTAACACGAACTCCCCACAAATGCATTCGTTCTGATCGTGTTAAATTACCACTATTTCTAGGTATTGACGAACAAATTAAAATCCCGTAGTATCCTCCATCTCGAAAGTAGCCATCGCCGGGAATATGGCTTATCATGCGAATTTTATTGCCAAACTCGGTTCCTCTGATTTTGGTCCACTGATTTTCAAATTCTTCAATAAATAGCGTCTCAAGTTTTCTGCAATTTTGTACAATAGATTGAATCACTTTGCATGTAACGCCAACATCCTTCCAGGGTAATGGTGCTGGTATTTCTAGACCGTCTTCTGAAAATGGTGGGGCATGATATCCCGTTAACTGTAGCTCCAACACTTCCAAATTTCGTAATTTTGGAATGCCGATAGACAAGTCATAGGTGCTCAGCACTAAACCTTGCACATGCAAGTTTTTCAATGAAGCAGGGAGAGTTTCCAAGTTTTTCATTTCTGGAGTGTTTGAAGTTTCAGTGTCGAGAAATGGAAAGTCTGAATTCTCGTTAGGATAACAGTAGACAACTTCCTGAGTCGAGTTTTCGAATCTGGACAAAAAGAGTGTTTCCAGAATCTGGCATTGTTGGAAAATGCTGGCATCTAATATCTGCGTTTTCGTTCTTTTCGGTGAAATGTTGTGCAGTCGAACAATTCTCAGTGTGGAATAATTTTTCGAAACAATTTGAGAAAAGTAATGAAACCTACGGCCCTTATTAAGAATGTCCAACTCTGTTAAGGACTTTTGTCCCGGTAAAACAAAATCCCAAACTTTGAATGCTGGCTCCATCGTTTCAACATGAAGTTTGTGGAGTTGTATACGTCTCAAAATTTTTTTTGGTACGTCAATTCTGAATTTTCGGTAGTTGAGGTCTCCTTCCAAGAAATTGAATCGTTCGTAACGATGATGCAAATTAATACTCAAGTCCTTCACCTTGTCATGGACTGCCAAAAATCTGAATATTTGTGCAATTGCATTGTGCAGTACTGAGCATTCTTCCACACAACAGAAGAATATTCGGAGTACTTTCAAATTTGGGGCTATTAGTCGTCTCAGGAGAATCTCGTACGTGAGCCAAAGTGAAGGGACCATCGCGCTCTCTCCAACGTAGTCGCTGCTATAACCCGGGCAGCCTATAGAGCAATTAAGTGAAGTATATATATATATTTATAAAAATGTAAAGACTAGTATTATTAAGAATACGAATTATAGCTTGCCTTACCTATGTCAAGAGTGTGTAAATTATTCATGCTCAGGGGTACAATATTGGCATACATGTGACTTCTATCGGTAAAGCAAACCCTTTGCAAATTTCTGCATCTGCTCATAATTTTTGTAAAAGCTGATAAGCTAATCTGGCCAGCAAACACAGCAGATGAGGTTAAGTGGGGCCTTTGTAAAAGATAATCCAGGAATTTTGAATGGTTAACACTCCAAAGGCGAATCGATGAGGCTCCAGGTGGGGGCAAGGAAAACTCTCGCATGTCATCAATTTGTCTCTGATCCAAGTTCACATGAACTCCAACATGTTTGTCTATTGATTCCTTGAAAATCTGGCAAGTTAGACGAACGTTTTTTCTATCCTCTGCACCGAGGAACTTGAAAATGGGTGCAAGAACCTGACGATTCACACAATTAAAATTATTGTAATATTGAAAATTAACATTATGTATGGCCTTTTCTCAGTTAATATGATTCTTTTTGAGTAATATTGCTAAAGTATGATTATTTCAACTACAAGTCCCTCCAATAAACGAACACATACCTCTGAATTCAGCCTTAAAATTGCGCATTGCTTTTCATAGGTACTGTGAGCTAATTTCTCATAAATTCGAATAAGTGTTGAGACCATTGGCTCTAACTCATTGTCCTTGTGCAACAATGAATTTTCCAAGAGATGACAGTCCATTTTAATAGCCAAAACTCCTCAAAGCATCTACGTTATTTAAAAAACAGTCAAATAGTGTATCTAAATCTAGAGCTTGGAAGAATAAAGATAGATAATCCTAAAAGTCTAGCGTTATAACTTATATACTATTACAAATTATAATTCAAATCAAATATTAGAAAAAGAGAAAAAAAACTTGAAAATATAACTTTAAATAAAAGTGAATTGTTCATTATTATATGCAGAAGGGTAAAGTTCTATGGCTATAGCTACTTTACGCTTGCTCGACATTGATTGATCCTGTCCTGAGATCATGAATATGAAGGTCAAGGTATGAAAAAAAGTGTGCATAAGAAAACGAAATCCCTATACTTTGGAACATTTGAGTCGCACTCGTCGTAAAAGTCAGAATGCAGCAATTTTGTGATTGATACTTTTAAGCACCAAATATAAGATAACAAAATATAGTAATTTTAATTTCACTTGAAGAGATAATATATTATGCAAAGTATATAAGCTAGAATGCCCGAGTTCTCCTCATTTTTATCGAATATTGTGACAAAAGTAAATGTAAGAATTCTTAACTGAATGCACACGACGGTCTATCATGAATCAAAATGATGAGCAAACAATAGGCAATTATATTTTACGTTTTTATTTTCAATAAATATAGGACACTTATTGGCATACGTTTTCACATATTTTATTTGTATTCTATAAATAAATAGTTACACTTTACTTGATAATTAGTGAGATTGAACATTTCATTTATGGCATTTTATCCTAAAAAGGAAAACAGACCACCACCCCCTTGTGATTGTGATGGGCCTTGTTGAGATGAACCAAATAACCCTCCACCTTGACTGGGTCTTCCAAACCCACCAGGTCCAGCAGGAGCAGCACCTGGCCTTCCACCTGGTCCACCTGGTCCTCCTCCTCCTCCTGGTTGATGTCCTCCTTGTTGCTGCTGTCCACCTGCACCTTCACCGCCACCTTGCTCCTTTTCAAGTTTCTTTCTCTTGTAATCCTCTATCATTGACTGTCGAATAAATGGTGGAACGTTATCCGGTATGTTCATTTCATCTTCATCGTCATCCTCTGCTCCCTCTTCGTCATCTTCCTCTTCCTCCTCTTCAGGCTGTGGTTTTTGCTTATTGTTGCCCTTGTTTGGTTTCTTTTGTTCCAATGGAACTCCTTCCAGTTCAATATTTTCCTGTTGATCGACAATAGGCTGTTTTGGGCTTTGTTTGATTTGAGTGGCAGCTGCACCATCACCAATTTCATCAGCGATGTCTTCCTCCTCTTCCTCTTCTTGATCATTGTTATCCCCACCTTCCTCATCTTCTTCTTGATCGTTATTGTCTCCTCCTTCCTCATCTTCTTCTTGATCGTTGTTATCTCCTCCTTCCTCATCTTCTTCTTGATCATCATCTCCCTCCTCTTCATCTGAGCCCTCTTCGTCATCTCGTTCAGCACTGGGTGTTTCTTCATTCTGTTTAACTTTGTGATCTGGGGGAATAGGGGCACTTGGAAATGCAGTGGGTTTTGCTGGCGAATTAAAACTATAGGGAAGTCTGTCTGGATTTTTATGGCCTCCAGAATTGGATCCAGGAAACGTGCTTGGGAATTCCCTCCCTGATTCTCTAATACCTTCACCTCCAAAAGCGCCAGAAATCCTGTCGAAAAAGTCGTGGATGCCTCCGCTGTTGCCAGCAATCTCGGTGAAGACAGTGGAGAAACTTACTGGGCGACCTTTGTCATCCCGGGTTCGGGTTTTACCTGGATTGTAAGGTTTCTTCTTCAAAACGTGGACAGCATGTGTCTTGTTGAGTTTTATTACAGAGTGCTGGTAAGGAATGCTGTAATTGTTCTTCTTATCCAGTGGAGCAGCGGCAAAGATTGGTCTTTCTGTCGTGGTGGTTGTGGGGACCGTCGTCTGTTGGGTAAAATGAGAATTCCCAGTATTATGTACTGGTTATCCAAGAGTGTTTAAGGTTAATTTTTTAACGTGACTTACTGTTGGTGGAGCTGGTGCCTTGTTGTACACAGCTGGGTTCATATACCCTCCTGAGAAATCAGGGGGTCCATTTGAATAAGTTGGCCTTCCATGAACAGTGTAGGTAGGCTTTCCCCACTGATACCTCATGGGCAACAGGGGCAAGCTCGCTATTGGCTTTTTTGGCTTTGGTCTTTGGAATGCATCACTGTACTCATAGGATCCATCATATGCTGGTTTTTTGTTCTTTCCAAAAATTGGCAATCCGGTGGGTCCAATCACTTTCTTCTTTCCACCCAAATGTGCCTGAGCTAACATTTGCGGAATTGGCTTGGATTTCTTTGGAGCCATTTTGTCACGAATGGCTTGCTCAGCTTCATCATCCTGGGAAACGGTGGGATCAACTGGAGCAGGTTTCTTGGTGGTGGAATCTTCATTGTCATTTTCAATGAGAACTTGTCCAGTGCTCACCATCTTCATAATGTGGTCGTATGGTAAATCACATCCCTTGTAAATCATGCGGCATTGACGAGCGGGATCGCGAATTTGCTTGACAATCTTTGCATCATTCTACAAAAGTGAATAATTCAAAAATGATTCGACAATGGATTATATATAGATACAAAAAAAAAAGAGCCAAGATATTTAAGATAAATGTTTATTGTAGTATTTACTGAAAGCATCTTCAAATTATCTTCAGCATCACGCTTATATCTCCGCATAGGCTTTCCATAACGTTTTCTGACTGGGGTTGGAGGAGTTCCTGATCCTGAACCAGTAATGGTCTTAAACATTCGTTTGAAAATTCCAGGCCTTTGTGTAGTTGTCGTTGTGACTTCTTCATCAGAGTTGGAAGCAAGAAACGACATTCCTGGAATGTTTCTCGCTATTTTGGGCAGGGATGGCAGTTGGAATGGAAGAACTTTTCCGAAGAGCTTATCATAAATTTCTTTCGGTTTTAAAGGATCAGAATCATTTTTAACTCTGTCGTCCCATGGAACCGTCGCCAAATGATCTTCAATTAGATCAGCATCTTCATAGTCGTCCATTCTGGATTTGAATCCATTGTTAAGCTTCTTCGTAGCGTAAGCTTTCTTTTTTATTTTGTACTTTGACAGTTTGGCACCGGACTGGGCACTAGACTCTGCGGAGGACACGTCACGTTCCGCAGATTCTTCTTCAGGTTCTTCCTTTTCCTCTTCCTTTGACACCTCTACCGACTTTTCAGTCTCTTCTTCCTTGTCTTCTTTCGATGCTTCCTGGGACTTTTCTTCCTCTTCTTCCTTGGACTCCTTTGACTGCTTATCCTCTTCTTCTACAGGTTCTTCTTCTTCTTCTTCACCATCCTTAGGAATAACCTTTTGTTTTGGAAGTCCCTGCTGGTACATGAACTGTCTCCTCTTTTCCTCGAGGAATGCCATGGTCTCAGCCACTTCCTGCTGCTTGAGAAAAGAGTCATTGAATTCCCTATCACGGAACACTTCTTCATCCTCAGTGACAAAAGGAGGGGAGAAAGGTTTGGTTCCTCCTGTGGTAAGTTTAGGCAGGGTTGATGGGTCACTGTTAAGTTTACAAAATGTAATACAAAAATATTTTAATTAAAGTTAACATTAACAAAAATACAATACTGAAAGAAAAAAGAAACATATATTGTAAATCAGAAGCAGTCAACAAATTTTATTCACATTTTATGCTAACTAAAATCAACACACAGCAATTAACAGTAATTTTGAAAGTTCATTCACTATTACGAACAATTTATCAAATATATAATATGGACACTGACAAAAATTCAACTGTTACACTTATGATTCAGCAGAATTGGAAAATTTTCATAATTAATACAGGGTTTGGCACGGATAAGGAATAGATATATGACAAAAGTTATGCTTATTATAAAGACACATTATTACGAAGACAATGTTTTGCTAGTATACGTAAATGTTAAGGGTTGTGATGATCAAACTCTAAATTAAACAGAAATCCATCCCCTTGGGGGTTTGTGCTCCACTTGTTAAAAGCCCAGATGGGTGGCCGAATATTGATAACCCCAGATTGCATATTCCTATCATCCCCAACACTATTTACTTCATGGCCACCTTCCAAGCTCTCTATTATGTCGTAAATTTTCTTTGCTTCATCCTCATTCATTGCCACCATTCCATCAATCAACACTGCATAAAACTTCCTACATGAAAGGATGCTCTGCAGTAGTTCTAAATCAATCCCAGTGTCATGACCAAACCCACTGGAAAGAAAAGCCATAGCCTGAAGACTCTTCATTTTGGTCATACTCCAGAGATCTTGCCTGTCTATGATAAAGTTGCTGAAGGCACAGAACCGAAGTTTTTCACAAAACAGTATTTTGTCAAATGAGCAAATGTCTTTTGGCTGTGGAATACCAGGTATAATCTCTCTTGCAGATGTGTTGATGAGAATCAAGTCTGTCATGTTACTACATTGTGCAAGCATTGTAAAGTCCAGTTGACACTGGAGATCCATGAGAATGTATATTACTTGAATGGATTCCCAATTATTCCTCATTGGCGGCTCACACGGACCCCAAGGGCATGATTTGTCACAAAACGATAAAGTACGAAGCGACTTTTGGCCTTTGAGAAAATACTCCCAAAATGCACAGTATGGAATGGATGACAGGATGCATGTAGACAGTTGAATTGTCCTGCCAAGTTTCTCCAGCCTTGAAGTTAAACATCGCTCCTTTTCTTGGCGTAACGAAGCATCTTCAGCCGTTTCAGGCTTGCTTTCTAAATAATTTTCAGTCATTCGGAAATAAATGAGAATCCCCTTCAGTTTCGTGTGAACCTCAAAAAAGCTCAAGAGAATCTCAGTGACTTGAATCTTATCGTAGGGTAAAGTAATCCACGAGTCCAAACAACATGTTTCCAGTTTTGGAGCATGGAAAAGTCTGAGAAAATTCATCATATTGAAACAGCTCTGCTGGGCATCTTCGTAAGGCAGAGTGAGTGAGCTGTATGCGATTCTCACGTCAATTGAAGTCAGGTTTGGAAGGCCCCTTCTAAAGGCATTCGAGTTGTCAGTGATTCTCTCTGGGAGAATGCCCAATATCTCGCCTAGCAAAATGAGTATCTTCAACTTTTGACATGACTTTAGAATCTCAGTAAAAAAGTCCGATTGGATTTCCCCTTCGAGGAAAATGGCGTCAACAAGCTGGGGCTTTGTAAACAAGGAGCTAAACCGGATGAAGGATGCATTCTCAATAACAGCCTTTCTGATAACGACTCTGGAGAAGAACGCAAGCGCTTCGGGTGGCTGGTGCTGGTCATTGATTACCAAGTACATTCCCATATACTCGTCAATAAACTTCTTAAGCGTTCTG
>JAQIXW010005421.1:0-10422 GCA_034700685.1 Willowsia buskii | reverse complement strand
CGACTTAACATATTGGCGCCCGATCGTCAATAAGATCCCTGGGCTAGCTCTACTGCTAAAAGGTTAGTACAAATTTTATGTACAACATTAATTAATCTTACCTTGCTATTATGGCAGAAGTCTCTTTTCTGATAAATACTACAGATTTAATCATCTTATTTATTTTTTCATGTTTGATTTCTCTATTCTCGCATTTTTTACTCTTCATTTATTATTATGTAATTAAATATTAAAAATATCTTCCTTTTTCTCCCTTATCTTTGGTAGATGAGATCTGAACTTACACTCTCCAACCTTTCTGAAGCTGGTGAAGTAGCGGTTTACTCATTTCTGGACGAATTTTCTGCTATCACATCAATAAAAGATTTAAAATATCACGAGTTATATTTAGCTTTTCGAGTTTTTGAGTATTATGTTGAATGTAAACTAGACATGTCCCTGTGCTTGTATGGTACTCGGCCGCATGCTATTTACAATGTAATGATAAACATGTTTCCAAAATGTTTATATCATATTTTTGAAAAATTTAATAGCAATTATATGTTCAAGACTTCAAAAAACCCAGAAATGAATTTACTTGAGCTTGAGGAAGCTGCATTATTCTATTTAATTCAATAAAAGATTGAACTGTTTCTACTTATCTAAAAGTCTTAGCTAATTTACATCTATTTTCTTCTTGCATATATATTTCCCTTTCTTGTTTAATGACACAGCATACACCATCTAGTATTAGATCTTTGGCATTTCAACAATCATGGTTTCGTGTTAGTAGCATATACTCATAAGAACTTTCGTTTTTCTTTTATTTTGGTAGATGTCTCTTGACACACTCCGTACGCATGACGCGGTATTGGCATATTTCACCAACTACATCGCTAGGCTAGAAGGTAGACCAGAGATAGCCACCTGCTTTCAGGACTTTGAACCAGAAGTTTCACATGATTTACATCCAATTTACAACTTGGTAGCTAACCAAATCTACGGGTCAGAGCTGGAGCAATTTCATGATTTCCAGAAAGAGGTCCTGGATATCTTCAGCACTCCACTTTTGACACCAGAAATCATAGAAATCATAGATCTGACCATTGACGAGACATCTTCTGAATCTTCTTCCAATCTGGAAGCCATACAAGCCGATTCAGAAATCGAGGTCGATGATACTTCATCTTCTTCATCTTCTTCCGATCTAGAAGTCATTCAATCAGATTCAGAGATTGAGAATGATGATCAGTCGTCTTCTTCTTCAGAAAATGCATCAGAGAGTTCAGGAAGTGAAGTGATTTTCTCTTATAGAAAAACATCCTCTAATTTTAAAAACATAGCGGAGTATATGGAGGACGATTGGTTCTCCAGTGAAGAGGATGATCCTCCCATTAAGCATTATTGTTGAAAGTTAATAATATGAAAACATATCCAGAAATAAAAAAGATTACTCTTCTTTATAATAATCCAAATCTTATGCCTGGTTTCATTACGTCTGATTATGCATAGCTCCATATCTTATCTCCAAATATAAAATTTGAATATTTTGCACCATAATTGCATTAAATAACTAACTGAGAGACTTGCAATAGCATAATAATCCACAATGTCTGCAGCTAAAGGTCCAAAGATCATTGTTGCGCCGCCTCACTTTGCTGGAACTGCTGATCAAGATGCTTACAAATTCCTTCAGCGCTTTGAGTTAGCGGCTTCGGCCAATGCATGGAACGAGGACACTAAACTTTCAGTCATACCTACCTGTCTTGACGGAACAGCTGAAAACTGGTATTTTAACCATTTAGCAGATAGGCAAGCACGGCTAAAATTGCACAATGATGCAGTTGCTGCTCAAGCTGCGGCTACAGCTGCACATACTGCATCAGGTTCATCAGCGCGGCCTCCAGTTATAGTTATTCCACCAGCACCTCCAGTAATGACCTGGCAAGAATTAACTGCTCAATTACAACGAGGTTTCCGCTCAACTGCGGAAAAGGATATAGCAGAAAAGAAACTCAATGCACGGACTCAGAAAATAAATGAATCAGCAGAAGACTTCGTCTATGCATGTCTGGATTTAATCAAGGATTATAATCCTGATATGGATGAGGCAGAAAAATGTAGGATTATGATACGCAAACTTAGGGCCTCTTATATTGAAAAAATTAATCCTCAGAAACCACAAACAGTCCAAGCATTACTAACAGCCATACGAAATGAGGCTGAGACTCAGTTCCTCGTTGACAATTTAGAGCCTACAGTGTCAGTCAACCAATTGAACACAGAATTAGAGAAGCATTCAAAGAAAATGTCAGATAAGCTTACAGAAGCACTAGCATCCTTAAATACATCAATAACCACAGCCAATACAAAGCAGGCTCCACAGAACTCATATAATTATAGGCGGTCACAACCTACTACTGCATACAGACCTCCAGCACTAAATAACGTAGCTCCAGCCAACCATAACTCACCTTTTCAACGCAATGGCTATAACAGGCAATCATACAATCCACCTCGCATGCAATCTCGGCCGTATCCGGCTTACAATCCATTCTCTAACGTGCAATGTTATCATTGTCATCGCTTTGGACATCTTGCTCGTACTTGTCAGTGCCCACCTGCTCAACCTTATAATACTCCAGCTGCTACCTCTAACCGCTTTTGTGATTCTTGCCGCACTACTACTCACAATACTGCACAATGTCGTTTTTTAGGCCAGCGCCAGAACTCTCAGAATCCAATGAGACAAAACCCACCCCAACACCCTCCCCCATTTCAACAAAACTCCAATCAGAATCGCCTTCCTTCACTGAATCAGTAGAGACATATACTATAGCTATCTCTCCATCTTCTCAAGCTCTAGCTCGCGTTAATGCATTTATAGACATAGTACCAGTAATAGCAATTCTGGATTCGGCTTCTTCTGTTTCTATTATTAGTGATAGCTGTCTATATAATTCTTCTTTACAAAAACTTGATTACAATGTTAAAGTAGTAGGAGTGAACAATTCCTCTCAAGCTATAACTGGCTACACTCGAATACAACTTTCATTTCCTTCCCATGCTAAAGTTTATTCTTTTAATGTTTACGTTATGCGTAATTTTAAATTTGAACTACTATTAGGCACAGATTTTTTATTAAAATATCATTCAGAGTTAGACTTTAAAGATCTTATACTTCATTTACCAAATGAGAACGTACAAATGTTACCACTAAAGCCATCTAATGTACCTTCTAATTCTAATACTTTACCAGTAAATCATTTGACTGTTCAACATTTAGACCAATTAGCTCCAGAAAGTTATCAAATAAAGCTTCAAATTACTCATACTATCCCAGCAAACAGCTTAGTGTTCATACCATTGCAAATTTCTAATTTCTCTACATTAAATATTATAGAACCATGTGAACTTTCACATATTTGTAATCATCTACTCATACCTGACATTTTATTAAGATCAGAATTTGCTCGTGACTTCTATCTTCCTATTTTCAATATACATAACGAAGCTATAACTTTACCTGCGGCCTTAGAAATTGTTACATTTAAAAAATTACAAGAATTACCAATTGAAGAGATAAATACTACTGAAACTATGACTACTACACACCCACCTTTTGATGAAGCACATTATAAGCATATTATTTCGAGAATTCATAAATCTGCAAGGCCATATGACCGTGAGAAATTAGAAATATTACTTAGAGAATATGCAGATTGCTTTGCCAAATCATCAGAAGTAGGATTAATTAATTGCTATAAGCATGTCATTAAATTACTTCCTAATGCCAAACCAGTACGTAAAGCTCCATACAGGAAGCCAGTTCATTTAGAGAAATATGAAAGTGATAAGGTGCAGGAATTATTAGAGAAAGGCATTATACAACCAAGCTACAGTGAATGGGGCTGTGGAACCGTGGTGATTGAGGAAGGTCATAAAACTAGTACTGGCAAAACACCTAGACTTGCAATAGATTACCGACCTCTTAACAAAGTTACCATGAAAGACTCATACTATATTGGTAATATTCAGAATATCTTTGACTGGATAGGCAGAAGAGCAAATTACCTCTCAATATTAGATTGCGCGAAGGGATTCTGGTCTATCCCGTTAGATGAAGAGAGTGTTCCTTTAACCGCTTTCATTACTCGTGACGGGCTATTTGAATTTCTTCGTATGCCCTTTGGTCTTGCGAATGGATCTAGTGCCTTTTCTAGAGCCATGGCAATCGTTCTGCACGGTCTTCTTTGGAAAAATTGCTTAAATTTTATTGATGATATCATATTTGCTGATTTATCGATTCATCAGCATCGTGAAAATCTAGAATTGGCTCTTCAGCGATTCAGACGTACCGGTGTGAAAATTTCAGTCGACAAATCAGAATTTTTAAGCCCTAAATTAAAAGTATTAGGTCATTATGTTTCCAAAAATGGTCTAGAACCTGATCTGGAAAAAATCAGACCAATTTTAGAAATTCCTCAACCCACCAATGCTAAATTATTAATGTCCTTCTTAGGTAGCACGGGTTATTTCAGAAAATTCATACATAAATATGCTGAGATAGTCCATCCTCTAACTAAACTTCTCAAAAAAGGCACTAAATATCATTGGGGCATTGAACAACAATCTGCCTTTGATACACTTAAGAAATTACTTACACAACCTCCTATTCTTTGCTTTTTTAATCCCGATCGTGAGATTCGTATAGTTACTGATGCTAGCAACTATGGTATTTCTGGTATATTAATGCAGGTAGATGAGCAAGGCAAAGAATATGCGATATCCTATACTAGTAAGACATTAAATGCCGCCCAACAAAGGTATTCGGTAACTGAAAAAGAATTTTTTGCTGTGTTTCATTCATTAAAAGTCTTCTACCCGTACATAGCAGGACAAAAGTTCAAGATTTTCACCGATCATATGCCTTTGGCAAGTTTAAAATTTAGCAGCCGTACTGAAAAAATGAGTAATAGATTAGTGTCTTGGGCTTTACTATTACAGGAGCATGATGTAGAAATTATTTACAAAAAAGGTAGCACAAACACATTGGCTGATGGACTTAGTCGTTTACCATTACCAGACCTCGTAGAAGAAGTGGAAGAAACTACTTTTTCTATAGAGTTGGACTTTTTAGCTGAACTACAGAGAAAAGACTCTGAATGTATAGATATTCTTAGTAAATTAAATGAACCTGCTTACAAAACTAAATTCAAAATAACCAATGATGTTATTTATAACATTTCTAAAGGCTATTCTAGACCTGTTATACCAAAAGTACTTCGTTTAGAGATTCTTAGAGATGCTCACAATATTCCAACCTCGGCACATCTTGGTTTCTCGAGATGTCTAGATAAAATATCTCTTAGATACTATTGGAAATCACTTAAACTTGACTTATACCAGTATATTTCTTCTTGTGAGTCGTGTCTCCGTCAAAAGAGACATTACGGAAAAATATTTGGCCTATTAAACCCTATGCCCGTGCCTGAGAAGTGTTTCGAAATTGTGGCTACAGACGTCCTCGGACCTTTGCCCCTCACGGCTAATGGGAATCGTTATATAATTAATTGTGTATGCCTTATGTCTAAATGGGTAGAACTTCGTGCTACTCCAGATCAGACTTCAGAAACCATAGCTAGATTTTTAGAAGAACAAGTGTTTACTCGTCACAATTGTCCGAAAACTATTATCTCTGATAACGGCCCTAGCTATATTTCAAATTTATTAAAGAAACACACCGAAATGTATAAAATTAAACATAAATTTATCACTTTTTATAACTCAAAAAGTAATGGACAGAGTGAAAGGATCAATCAAACTGTGTCCAAAATGCTGTCTCATTATGTAAATAGCATACACAATGATTGGGACATTTTTCTGCATCAAGTCCAGTGGGCATATAATACTACTAAACACGATTCTTCTAAATATAGTCCATATGAAATAGTTTATAATCAAAGTCCCAATTTTCCCCACCAGTTACTCAATGTTCACTTACCAGCTTCAAATATACAGGAAATCCGAACGAATGTACAAAAGTATTTGGCGAAAGAGAAGGCCAAATACAAAGAACGATTAGATCGTCATCGTAAACATATAGACTTTGAAATTGGTCAGTATGTTATGCTTAAATACCCTCGATTTACGGAATTAGGCCAATCTCGGAAATTTCTGCCATACTACTTTGGTAAACATGAAGTTATTGAGAAAATTAACGATCTAGCTTATAAGGTCAAGTGTGTAAATACCAATAGAATAATTCGTACTCATGTAGAAAGAATGAAACTTTTACAAGACTTTCAATTAGCTCAAGATGACGATATCTCTCTCTACACTACCTTAGATGATTTCAGATATCAAATCGAGCATCATGAAATGATAGTTAAACAAATTCTAGCATTAGATATAGTTAAACTTACAGAATGCATACTTTGTAGCCAGTATTTACCATTTAAAATAATTTTAGGTTTTTCCGAGAATGTACATACTATTATAAGTACGCATCCTGATATTAAGACTTTAGTTTTATTAAATAGCATACCTGACATGAAAGAAATTATTCCATCGATGCCTTCAACTTATCCCGTAGTAATTAACATGCAAACTAAGCTATGCACTTATCAATTTAATGATTTGCACTCTATCACGGATTATACACACTTAATTAACAATGCAAAAGCCTCAGGAATAATATTAGTAGGTAACCATATCTTCTCCTTTCTGCTTAATCTTATCATTCTATACTCTAAATCCTTACACTTGTATCCTAATTTATTTACTCTGTTGATTGAACTTGTTCAGTTTACAACTTTGAAATTGTCACAAGTGCATACAGTATTAACTAATCTTAAACCACAATTTGCAGCAGTAGAACATTTCTTAAACGACGACGACGACCCAGCAACACCAGTGCGATGTGTTCGTCCAAGACGACCAATGGGAACTCCAACCAGGCGGTCAACACGAACCAAAAAACCACCAGCTTGGTACCACCCTTAAAAGTTTTTCGATACGCTCTTTCTTTTCTGCTCATACTCTGGTTTCCTACCTATGTGACTTGTACTAACTATGACCACCTTACCCCTGATACAGTACAATTTATTCACATGTTTCAAGAGAAAGTGATTAAATTTAAAAACTACACTAAATCAAACTACACTGTTTTTACAAAGAATTCCACAGAATTCCACAAACTAACAACTCTTTTTCATAATTTGAATCTTGAAATTAATCTCCTCATTGAAACCTTACCAACTGACACTAACATCCCATTTAAGGATTATAACTCCTTTCCGATATTGTTTTTTCAACTACCTAGTCCGTTCTTAGCACCCTATAATATTACTCGACCAAATAAACTCCAACCTTTGAATAATACTCAATCCCTTCCTCCTCCCTCACTATTAAATAAATTTTTACCTCCGACTGTCACAAACTCTATTTATGATCCAATAATTCATAATTTATTCACTAGTATGGAGAAGAAAAATACACCGTTATATCTCTGTAGAAGCTTTCCAGATTCTGGAACACTGTTTAGAGTCCCCAAACCACTTAATTGTCCTTTAGTAAATACCCATGAACCGTCTTCAGATGTTCAAATTACCTTATGGCACCAAGATATCAGCCATATGACCCTTCCTGCATTTGAGTGTTTTAAAGTAAGAAAACACCATGCTAAAACTTATTTTTTCTTCGGAGCACAAACAATTAACAACTGGAGTGTTCGTTCTTCCGTTACTCCTTCTGAGTGTAAAGAAATGATAAAATCTGGCAGATCCCCTTTAGGTGTACCTCTCATTAAAATGATGGAAGGTATATTTTCTACTAACCAATCAAGAGATGTAGAATATATTTGGACGAGCACTCAAGTAGATGACACAGTTGACTATTTTTACAAAACTATTTCAATTTCTATTTCAAATCATGACCAACATATTGTCTCCATGAGCCATTTGGTAGATAACTGTCACTATAAGAAAGGCGAATGTATTACGGACAGAGGTATTATTATCTGGAATCCCGAGATAGTAAATCAGACATGTAGATTAGTTAAATCACATTCTACCACTTGTCTAAAAACAGGACAACGACTTTCTTGTCCGGAGTATAATTTAGCCATCACCAATATAACCACTTACAGACTTTGTCATGTAAATCTGGGATATAGCTCCCAAGGGATCCTTTTTTCTCAAAATACGAATACCGTAGCTGATGAGATTGTTTTAACTAAGGTACTAGCAGATATTATAACCAATAAGAATAATACTAAACAAAATAGACGTAGAAAATCTATAGACTCTTTTACCGACGCGATTAAACCATCCTCTCAAATTAATGGAGAACTACAATATTTGTATGACACTATTAAGCATAATCTTTCATATAGTATCCAACAAATTCATCGTGAAATTTGTAACACTAATCAAATACAGCTAGAACTCCTTCGATCTTTGGCCGAAAGTGGTACTCCCTCCTTAATGGTTCGTTCGTTATTAAAAGATAAGCGATATAGATCTAATATAGTAGGTGATGTTTTAAGCCTTTACTTATGTGAAGAAATCTTTGAATATCAATTTCTTCCTCAAAATGATAATAAATGTAGTAAGGAATGGCCCATTAGATTTTTTCACAATTTTCAAAATAAAACCGGTTTCCTCGAGGGCTTGTCACATGAGATTTCTACTTCTCCTACCGTGGTACCATGCCCATCTCCAAATTTTATATTTGAAACCGACGAGTACACAATTCACTTAGGAAATCGATCGGTAATAAAAGAAATTCCTTATCTTCCAACACCTTATGGTGAATTCGACTTTACACTGCCCGATATTACATGGCAGAGTAGGGGTAATTTGGAATTTTCAGAAATATCTTCACATGAAACGATTAGGGAATTAGCTAGACAATATAGTAAGTCCAATCAAGTAGATAGGATTGTAGAACAGATTTCAAAGGGACAGGAACTACAAGCTGATCAGCTACAGTTTCTAAATACTTTAATTTCTGTGTTAATAGCTCCATTTAAAACCTTACTGGGTATTATTTCTAGCAGTATCACAATGCTTATTATTATAATATTAGCAATTTATTTAGCTCTTAAGTGTAATTGTTGTGTATTTTGCTGTAAGAAAATCTGTTCGTCATGTTCCTCTTGTAAAAAAGATAAGAATTCAACACAGGAAGAAGAGCAGGAATTAAACTATGTTAATGTTACAAATATAGAAGTAGAAAAAAATAAACCAACTCCAAACGACCAACCCATCCTAGCCTCAAATCCATACTACGTGCAACCAACCCGATCTTGCTATCCTGAATTACCACCAACAGCCCCGATCATTCAACAACAACCCTGTATTCATCTGACACCAACTTTTGCTCCACCTCAATTATCTCTTTCTCCTAACACTCCAATATATCCTCATGAAGTGCTGGCTAAACTGAAACGTGTTTAATCTACTTCCAGCCTCAACCACTTACCTCAAATGACGATTCCACAATTACTTCTCATTCAAAACGCAAACAACGTGCGAGACTTAGGAGAATTAGAAGACATAAAGCTCGAGCAAGAAAGAGAATGTGTGATTGTAAGAAAGTTATTAACGGGTATTTATCGGAAGACATGAATTGTATTCACAGAAAACCTTTACCTTGTTCTCTTTTAAACTCTTTACCTAAAGTTACACACATAATACCTAGTAAAACTCCTATAAGATATTTAAGAAATAAATTAGATAAAAACTTTGTTGAGCCTATACCTCCACCACTTCCAGTCTTACCAGATAGAAAAGGAGAAATATTTTCTTTTCCTCCGCCAAAGACTAATGAATATCCAACCATAGAAGCTTTCTGTCCACTGGAAATTTCCACGGGCCCAGGGAAAAATTCTTACGTGTACGAAAACTTTAAGTTGTGGGGGTTCGACAAAACAAAGCAACTACAAGATAAATATGTTAAACAAAATAGACACAAAATTGATTTACCTTACACACAAATGTTATTTCAAAGTACACCTAAAATTCGGACTTCCGAACCACCCAAGCAGTGGAAATATATATTTGATAGACTAGAGTATGATCGAAAAGTAAACCAAGTTTATAAAACTTTAAACGAAATTTTTCATCAACCTCAGCGACATTTCACTGAAAAATGTGAGTATAAATTGAAAAATAAAATAAAAAAGACAGTACAAATTGAAGTTCCAGTTCCAGACAAAATCATGTCACTAGAAGAACTATTTGCGTAAATAAGCTAAAAGAAGAAACTGATTATTAAGCAAAGATACATTATAATTTATATAACGAATAAAAGATTATGAAAGATAGATAATAACAATGTATAAGAAATTATAAAGTAAGCAAAATATAAGTGAATATAAGATGCAATAATGAAAATGAGGTATAAGAAATGCAATGATAAAAAGTTGAAAAGGAAAAA
>JAQIXW010005420.1:0-10426 GCA_034700685.1 Willowsia buskii | reverse complement strand
GGAAAATCGCGAAAAACATCATAAAACATCAAATATTGGCGTCTAACAGGATCTACAGTAATCATGATTCGTCTTTCGTGATTACTGTTTACCAATATCATTACGGTTATCCCCAAGCGGCGTCGTTATCCCGTTTACAGCGGTTTATTTTATAGATAATAGATATAAAATAATCTTCATTGTCAAACTTAATGCTCCATTGATTGTTATATGTTAATTATGTTGTGTTTGTCTTGTGTATTTCCTGTCCACACAATCTATCATTTCCAATAATTTCATAAGAAATTGTGATAAGAAACATTACTTATTATTACATCGTCCCCAAAGTCAAATGATACTAGCAGTAGCAGCGAACTCAACCAAATTGTGAGGCAACTATACATTATTAGCCTTTCTTTTAATTCTTTACACAATGAAATCATCGTTGTACAGAAATTTGGTAATAAAAGAGAGGGCCAAACCAACCAACTGTGAAGCAAAAAATAGTACATGCATTTCGTCTCTAATTAAGCTCCAAGACTGAATGAATGGTTTTTGGAGTTGAACTTTAAATATGTTACAGTACAAGTGCAGTAAATGATAGGTTGATCCTATAAATTGTAATGTAGTAGTATTACAGGTAGAGAATAGATAATAAAAAAGCAGGAGCATAATATTAGTAGTGAGCCATATTGAACTGTATTGTTGCCAAACTCGTAACAGCGTTTGTCATCAATCAAATCATCATGTACATATAAGATAAATAGCGATATTTAACTCAGCATTTTTAGCTAAGCAAACAAAGGTCACGCATGTGACACGCATGATGGCAGATTAGTAAAAATATATTTCATATTTTAGCAATGTACTTGACTGGCGGAAGGAAGAGTTGAGATAATTCATTCATAATACAATAAAATATCAGCAATAATATGTGCACCACATAATCATTTTAAACACACATGCTGCCAACAATACATCGTAAAACTGTCGAAAGATGAACAGACAGAAACGCGTCATGTGTATGGAGACATTATCCTGACTTGGCTGTAATTGTGTGACCATTATTAGTGCTTATGATAATTTTGTTTCAAAAAATAACACTAGCAAAGAAACACTAATCACGCCAAAAGTCGTCTAATCAAAAATTAGCATCCATTGCATCTCGAATCGCGACAGCGCGTAAGCTGATGAAAAACAGAACTACAGTAGAATAAACTATGTATGTACTACTATGTATGGCGTTAGTTTGCCAATGATTTTTGGCCAGCATGCTTGCTGTTAGTAATCATTCAGTCAAAATCATTTGTAAATAAGTCCTGCATTTTAATAATTATGTCTACTATAAAACATTCGTCTCAATATTTAAAAATCCACGTTTAATCGTTTCGTAGATATAGCTAAAGACGCGTGTACAGCAAATATGACACAAAGAAAAATTCAAAAACTGCTCCAAATATCCATTCTAACGATTTTGGGTACTAGTGGGACTTGTGTTGCTGCAAGACAAAATGGAAGGTAAGATGAGATAACATCTAATTAGTAATTTAATTCTGATTTTTTATAAGTGATGAATAAGTTGCATTATGTCAAGTTCTTTAAGCTTATTCAAGGCGAAGTAAAATCTTTTTACTTTCAGTTTGCCGTCCGACACAAGTTTTACCTACACCACATTCCAAGAAGGGGTAATATGCAACGCTGCACGGAGACCCTTGATCCCAACAACTTTAGTTGAGCTTCAAGAAATAATAGAAATGGCTCTGAGGAACAATTACAATGTGAAGGCACTCGGGCGACGACATTCTGGGACAGATATCATTTGTACAGACGGCATCCCAATCGATATACAAAGAATCAATCATTTCAGGTGGTTAAGTTGGAAGAAATACATTAAAATATGACAATAAAAAAATTTTCACCCAATGTTTGCATAATATTGGTGTGTGCCAGATATGACCCATTCAAAGGACTAGCTACTGTTGGAGCTGGAGCAACAATGGAATCGTTTCTTGAACGTCTTCATGAACGGGGTCGCACTGTGTATGGTATCCCCTCATACGAAGACATAACCATTGGTGGTGCAGTTGGAACTGGTGCCCACGGAAGTAGTTTCCACAATCCAGCAACTTTATCAGATCAAATTGTTAGTGTTGTAGTTGTTGATGGATTGGGGAATGTGAGAAATATCAGTGACCTTGATACTCTCCGAGCATTCCGAGCTCATCTCGGTCTTTTAGGTATTCTATACGAAATCACATTCCCAACCATCCCTCAATACAAACTACACATTAGAAATTACCCTCAGCCAGAGGATGTCCTTTGGAAAAATAATGAAATAATGAAACTCGCAATATCCAACGAACGTTTCCAATTCTTTTGGTTTCCCACTGCGAAAAGTGTAGTTATGTCGGTGGGCAATCGCGTGCCATTATCGGAAAAGGGAAACTGCCAAACCTACTTCATATCAGAGGGATCCCGAGGTACTACAGCACCGCTTTCGGAGGCACTGGAAGCAATGCAAGAGGGAATGGATCATTTAGGCTATTTTACAATTCAAAGCTTAACAAAACTCTCTTTGTATCAAAACGTTCCGGGCAGAAGTCCTATTTTCACTACAGATGGGAAAACCCTTTGTGAACCCGCAATTGGCTATAGCCATAGAATGTTGGCCAACAGGTGTATAGAGTGTCCTTGGCAAAATGGGAATGCTTCAGTCTTTCAGTTTGAATTTGCAGCAATTATTCCGTTGACAGAACTCCAAGGAGCTATAAATACTATTAAAAAGATCATGGACGAATATCCAGCAGAGTTCCCACTCACAGGATTATTTTTCAGGTTTCTATCTTCTTCAGACGGACTTCTTACCATTAACAGTGATCGACCTTCGGTTGGCATTGAATGGGTGGTTATTCCCAGAAAAGATCGTTTCAACAAGCCCATGCTCGGACTACCTACTAGTCAAATGATTATACAAGCTTTGGTGAGTTTAGTTTGCCACAACAAAATCTGAGCTGATGCTCATGTGTCATTCAATATTTTATTTCATTCGCCAGATAACTAAACATGATGGTAGATCACATTGGGGTAAGAACGGTCCATTTTACACCCAACAGCCACTACTCCTGGAGAAATATCCTTACTTACCCATCTTTGTTGAACATATGAAAGAATTCGATCCTCATGGCGTATTTCTCAATGACTTTGGCAGAAGACTTCGGTTTGGCTCCAGGCAAACTTCGTCGGATTCATATGCAAAGCATTGCGCCCTTGTTGATAGCTGCATCTGCCAGAATGATAAAGACTGTGGAGATGGGAGCCCGGGATCATATTTGTGTGATGTTATACAAAATTATCGAGTTTGTAAAGAAAATGCTGGTGAATATAATGTTTTCAGAGGTCGAGTCGTTAGGAAATTAGTTACCACACTTAAACAAAGATAGGAGCAATTTTTTCTCTTCAAGACTCACTTTTGTAGCCCACCTCAGTAGGTATTGGTATTGTAATTGTAAATATACCTTAAGTTGAAGTTTTAGCTTAGGTACTAGTGTGTGATATAAGTGAATAATTATGCTATGTAATAGTAGTAGTAGTAGTAACTACAGTAGAGACTTTACAGCTAAATAAGCTATTTCACTTTGCGTTTTGAATAATGTACAATACAAAGTACTTGATGTTCACGTTCATTGATTTTTTAAATATTATGCACATCTCATCTTTATTTAGTGCAACTAGTCACCAACAATTGATTTGTACTCCATGATGACGTATTGCAGTGTATGCAAGTATTCGTATGAAAACTTTCCCTTCCCTCCATTCCAGTAAAAATTGTCATAAGATATCATTTACTGAACACCAGTTCTATTTTCATCAAGTGCGCTTACGTTTCAAATTATTTTCTTACGTCACAAAACACTTTTTATTACATACTCTGAATGACGAATGGCAAATTGAAAATGTCTAAAATAAAAAAAGATTCGTTCGGGAAATAGTATTACGTTATTTCTAGAAACATGCTCCACCTTTCTGCAACCTACTTCTCGTTAAATCAACAAACAACACACTTTTAGTCAATGAGAAAAGTGTGATATTTGTACGTACTAGTTTCGAGTTATACCATTACAAACGCTCAATATTCTTGTTTACTCTTACCAGTGTCAAAAAAGTTTTCACTTTTCTCTTTCTCTCACTATCTCACACTTTCTCCAGTTTGTAAAAAAAAACCTCCCGAGTTCCCCTCTGCTTCTCTCTTCCTTTCTGCTCCGTTTTCACTTTGTGAGAATAAATGAATTTTAGTAGGAAAGAACATGGTGTAAAAGTGAAAGTATACATAACACTTTAGTTCAACTTGTTTGCTTTTTCTCTGGAGAGGGAACGAGGAAACAAGTTTTAAGTGTCCGGAGACATTTTATTTGAAGTGTTAAATGTATAGGTATACATTATTATCTCTCTTGCTACTATTACGAATACTAACTAATGCTATATAGCAGTGGAGCTAGCAAAGCACCAACTAGAATCTATACATATTTCATGTTTTCACACTTTCATCAGGTCATGTTCTCACATTCATCCATTCTATCTCTTGCAAACTTCTTGTTTATATTCAGATGAGTGTTTTGCTTGCAAAGAAAAAGCCAGGGAAAGTAAAAGAGCATAATGTAGCACATATATAGCTTTGACTGTCTGGTAGAATGGGCCGAAATGACCTGGTTTTTAACATTCAGCTGAAGCAGCTGCATAGATTACTCAAAATGAAATTGATCCTATCGGAAGGGGATATATGAGCGTACTAAGCATTTTATTATAGTAAATGATGGAAGCAACAACGACGACAACGAAAAGAGAAGCGAGATAGAAAATTACACCAAGTGAAAAGTTGCAAAATAGATTTTCACTTTTCACCGTCGTGCTATCATCGTCTACAGGAAGGCAATGAGGTTGGCTGACGCAATATATATAGGGAACGTAGGTATTTTTAGACGAAGCCTTGGGTGCTTAAATTGTGTAATTGTAGTCGTAATAGAAAAAGAAGAGTGCTGGGGGAAAACGAAACGAGGTTTGTTGTTGCTGTTGAGAACTGATAGGAGGACAAGTAATGGAATGTGAGTCAGACACAAACGCTTTCTCTTTTCCTTGTGTCGAGTCTTTCAGCATCATCCTTTAATTTTCATTCATTAATCCACCTTCTCCACTAAAAGTAAGTTTCTAGCAAGGTGCTCGCCTCCTCTATCTGTTCTATTGAGATTATGTATTCGTTTGAAAAGTTCATGTGTGTGTAAGTTCGCATACAAGAACATGTCTACATTTTTTACGAGGTTCTACACAATGACTCTGTGAAAGCATATATTTTTGCTACTATACTTTTAGTTTCACTTCTTATTAGTTCTCTCCCCTTTTCTTTCTATCTATACTAGTTTGCATTTCCCACGATATTAAAAAAGGTCCTGATGGTTGTTGTTGTGGCTGTGCTGGGTCTACTTTCTACAATATATTTCTTCTCTTTTGCTGCGCTGCTAGAAGAGATAGTCGTTAGTAGTTTGTTTCATTCAAGATGAAAAACTTATCTGATATTGGATTTTGCCCGTAACTACCTCCGCTTACGTGAAAACTTCCTTAATAACTAGAGTTAATCAAACCAGAATTAGTTTGTTGAGAAAGCAGAGATACATGAAGGGAGAGGGAGAGAACGCAAACTTCTTCCGGCGGCGTGGGCCTTTTCGGCTAACAACAAACCTTCTTTATAAACATTTAAATGACAAGTATGCTTGGTGCGTATTGAAATTTTATGTTTTGAGTTTTCAGGCTTATCAGAGTTTTGCAAAAGGAAAGAGAAAATGAACCAAGATTTACTTTTTTGTTACCACTTTTCTGACTAAAGGAAAAGAATAGTTTGAGTAGCGATACAACAAATGCATTTTCAAGATCGACACAGTCAAATATGTATTGGATAATATATATTTATGTAAGACATAATCTATGCTATTTTATATAATTATTTATCTATAACAAAGTTAACGATTTGTATAAAATGAAGCTATGCATAAAATGGTATAATTTCAGTTGCAATCTCGTTTACTTGTTCCCCAGTAAATGTCGTTCCCATTCCATTCAATTGGGTCTAAAGAATATACCCAAGATTGACAAAATTTGACAAGCAAGGCCAAAAGGCCGATTATCAGAAGCAGGGAAATTATGACATTCAAAAGCCTCATGGCTTATGTGCACACATAAAAGTGGTTGCTCTGTAAACACTAAAGACAGTAATGATAATGAAGCGGTTAACCATCCTCAGATTTTGAGCTGGATACTAATTTCAACTTTTTTATGGCATCGCATGCAGCATGTCATGAACAATAAAAATCCCTAAGAACGTATTCGACCAAAATGACTGAAAGTTTTCTTAGTTTGCATATCATCGATGTACTACTTTCTGCTGTTTATGATCATGATCACATTGTGTGCATCTTGTTTACTACGTAACACAATGTCATAACATCCAAAAATCTGTTTTCATCATAGACATCTTCGTCTCCCTATAGATTTTTTTTCTTAATAGGCCGGAAGTTGTCTTTTCCACTTTATATCTTGTCAAAATTGGGTATCCTATAAAAATGAGTTTGGAAAATCAGTTTGAACAACTTTTAAAGTAGAGATTTTAATGACTTGATCGTCAAAAATCTGCTTTGTCAGTTAGTTATGTAAGCACCATTCACTACTGTACACACACTCTCACTCTTTGAAACTTTGTGATGTGTTATTGAGCGGTTTGTTCGTAGAGTTGCGACACAAACTTCATTGTTTGATTCAGCCTAGAACATCCGCCCGTAAAACTTTCTTATTTAAAAAATATTGTATGAAGAGATACTCACACCACCAGGACATATCGTCTTTGGCAGTGTAGATATGTATGATAATGGATCACAACTGGACTGTCAACCGTTACTCTGTTATATAGACCTTTTATCTCATAATTTCAGTTTTTTGTGCAGTTCAAGCACTTTTAACAGTAAACTTCATGAATCTTTATACTTTGTCCGTATTAAAAGTCCCTTATACTGTAAAAACATCTATCCTTTCTACTATATCAAAGCTAGACAAACTGTAATAAATAGTGGTGGTGAATGACGAACGAAAAAGATTTTTATGACAAGTAAACCAGCTAACTCTGCTCTCTTACTCGTTTTAAATAACTGTCATTTGTCTTGCTGGAATATAATGTATGTTTCACTGGTACAAACACACATACAAAAGGAGAAGCGCCGGTTGACGACGACGAGAGATGCCCCTCTAGATCGTCTACGGAGAATTTTTAAAGACAAGCAAAGAGACTTTTTTTTCGTGTTGGCTTGACTCTAACTCCTTCGTCGTCACGAAGGGCATCAACAAGACACATACACCCATTCTACAACACACCATGCAAGAGCAGATTTTTATACGCTTTACTACAAAGTTACGTTCTTAGTTCACAACATTTCATTTTTCATTTTACACAGAAAACAGCAGACTATCTATCTCTTGTATTGGAGGAGAAGAGTAATAATACCTCTCTTAGATCTTAGCTAACGCTACAGCTAAAGCTATAAACAGCTAAGATGACTCAAGTCAACTTTATGCGTTTTTTTCTCACTTTATGAGGTTCATTAAATTAAATGGTGGAAGCCTTGTCACCCTCATTTCATTTCATTTTTGGGATGCTCCGACAGAACAACGTCCTCCATAATATTCTATCATACAAAACGCGATGTCGCATTGTGTCTTTTCCGTCTCTCTCTCTCTCCATCTCATAAGCCGGCAGCCCCGCTCGTCATCACTTTTTCCCTTTTTTTTACTCTTCTTGGCCAAGGAGATGCTACTCTTAAAGCATTATAATATGTTGGAACCTTTCGTTGATGTTGCTGCTACTACAACCACCATACACCAAACAGCTTCTAGTTTTAGATTATATGACTTCATTTCCTGAAACTTTTCTAGGCATTTACACATTCATCTTCGTAGCTACTTTGTAGAGTTAAAAGATGAAATGACATAACGGTAGCATGTATTTACTATGTTGTACCATAGTAGCATTAGAGCATAATTGCACCAAAAAACAGAAGAAGACATTCACTTTACTTCATTGCCTCCCTATTCATAAAAGTGCACTGAAAATTATGCAACTGTTTAAATTTTACTCGCCATTTTGTCAAAATCTACTCTAGCACGAAATCTAATATAGTTTTCATCTCTCCTGAGAGAAGGTCATTGAGTCGTAATATATTTTCATGCGTATCGAAATAGAAATTTTAATGCAATAAAGTATGCTGCATTCACTCTGCAATGTAAAAATGTGTACTTGTTCGCGTATTTCACATTACGGAGCGCAAAGTGATGAGAAGAATAACAATTCGATTTCGAACGATTACTTTCTTCAAATTTTATTGTGAGGAATGTGAAGCATGTTCTTATTTTTCTTTCAACGAGGGTGGCCGCGATCAAGAGACTGCTTGCGATACTTGCTGAGAATAAATTGCGTGTGAACACATTGCTATAAATAAAAATCATTTTTTTGGTTAGTCTGTTTCCTACTAAAATGTATTGGAATTGTAGAAAACTGAAATTTCTACAAATCATAGTTGGTCACACATTTTTTCGTAAGAAGAAGTTAGTGGTCAGAAACAACAAACAACCGCAACCCCGAAGAAGAAGAAGAAGACCGCACGCTTTGTCCATTTACAATATTTTGGTACGATGCGATCACAAAAGTATACAGATTACCTTTCCACCACCCACCCTCCACCCCTGTTGATATAGTATTACATGGGATTCCACTTTTTTGTACCAAAGACTGCCGAATGCTCATTCATACATACAAAAAAATCCCAGAATACAGTACACTAGAAATGATTAATGGAGTAACAAGATATGCCCAACGTATTTATCGGCAAGCTAGACAGGCAAGCAAGGCATGACAATTTTTTCACTTTGTGTTAAATGGATAATCTTTGTGAGAGGATTGCTTTCCCAGCATTGTATATCAGATTCCTTTTCTTGCTCATTTCTACATTATTTTTTCCGCGATTACTTATGGTCTAGAAGAAGACGACCCTTTTAACTTCCTCAGCTATAAGACTCATTATTTATCCAATTCACTTCCCCCTTTTGGATGTCATCCACTTACGCAACCATAAGAGCCATCATGAGGCAGACAAGAAGAAAAAGAATCGACCGAGGAGAATAAATGATTGGAATGGATAAGGGTTACAAAAATGTTTGAAGAGAAGATTGTTTGTGGCTCGTGCATCATCGTGACGGGATATTTCAAGATCACGGTCACGTACACACTATTAGTTTCTAAATCATTTGTACGATTCTTAAATTTTTCTATTCCGTTGTGCGTTTTACTTATCCTTTTTCACTTATAATTGTTATTTCCGGAGCTCCCCAAACGATTTTTCAAGTTTGTTACTGCATTCCAATTCTAATTTCCTGATTAGGCATAAGAAAAACAGTAATTTTAGGGTGAAACTCAATTAGTCATTCTCGTTTTGTTTTTATTTTTTGTCTTCAGCACGCGTCTTCAAACTTCAAAATCAAATGCCCGACCCCTAACCGCATTTTCTTTTCTGAAATTTTCATATACATAAGTGACGTTCCACACGGATAATATATACAACGGGATTTGGGGTGCTTTCCTTGTGCTCCTTGCCACACTGCAATCTACACAGCAAAGTACAATAAAATCACTAAAACAAGTCATGATAATACTTCATCATCATGTGTCACATCTGTGCTCTCAGCCAAAAAAATGCTCAGCACTTTCTTCCTCTTGAAAAGTATCTTAGAAAGAAACAATATAAATATATTTCACCCATCATAGCATCACACAAGCTTCCTTTTTCATTATAATCCCTTTTGCCATAAAATACTTTGCCTTCTCCTCACTTCTCTTTAGAACTGGGCAAAAGTTCTTCACTTATTTTTGATTTTGCTAAGTCACTTCCTTGCTGAGGTTACACGTGTTAATATCGTCAAGAAAATGAGAGGCACAAAAAAGATGCCGCATTTTCCAGAAAAACTTTATGTAACTTCAAAAGGGGAAAAGTTTGTGAAAAAACAAATAACTATTGTACACCCCACAGGATAGCTGGTATACCACACGACATGATGTCGTTCGGCAATATTTATAAACTTTATTTTTTTACGAGAATATGTTTATGGTAAACTGGCAAAAGCAGATTGAAACGGTGACATCAAGTTTTTTGCTCAGTTCTTTTACTAAGGACGAGGCTACACGGACAACTTTCACCATCGGACCTGTTTCCTCATCACAAAGTCAAGTGCTGTGTTAACAGAAGATTGAAATTGCAACGGGTTGCATTTTTTCTGTACGTGTAAGCTTGCTTTTTTCTGGGATTGCCACGACAGAACAAGACGCCCGGTTAAGGGACATGGAATTTTGTCATAAAGATTT
>JAQIXW010005419.1:0-10426 GCA_034700685.1 Willowsia buskii | reverse complement strand
TGTATGTGTCTCGCTGCTGGGTTGACTACTGTTCTCCGCACACAATGTCTAATGCAATTTGTTAGAAAATGAGAGAACAAATATTGGAACATGGTGAATTACCGTGGAAATGTTAAATAATGACAAAATATGCCAAATGGGATCATAATCAAGTCAATATTTAATTTTGGCAGTATGCAAGCAAGCATCTTATGATGTCAAATTACTAATGTGAAGTAAAGGATGATCATGATTCATGATGTTGATGAGATTACTATAAATGTATTAGATTTCCCCAGTGTGAGGTTTTTTTCTGACATTGAAGTATATTGTATATTTGATGCATGAGTTGACTTTTAGGGTAATTGTCAATTGTACATGATAAATGACTTGTTAACCCTTTTTGTTTGACTTCATAGTGCTTTTCTATGAATGGCCCGACTCCGTAAAGAGCTTTGATGCGGCCATCGACTATATCAAGAATAATCCCAATCTTGCGATCAAAATTGGAGAAGTGTACAAAGTGATGTCAAATGGATCTGAAGCGACGAAATTAATAAAGAGCTGTAAGTAGTAATTAGATGCTTACAAAAATGTGTAAATATTTTTTTAAAAGTGGGTACTGATGATTTGAAAAATATTGTCTTTTTTAGTGTGTAACGACATTGATGGCGCATATAAAGGACAAGCGGACGCGAACAAGAGACCTGACATCATTGTCGACTTTACACGTCATGGGATTCCGTCAGAGGCTGTGAAGCTGTTGACCAAGGTGCTGACATTGCCAACCATTTCAGGAACATTTGGACAGGAAGGGGATATCCGAAGTTGGAGAGAATTGACGGATAAACAGAAAAACTACTTGATTCAGATTGCCCCTCCGGCGGATATGGTACCTCAGGCTGTACGCTCCATTGTTTCCCAACAGGACATGACCAGTGCTGTACTTCTTTTTGATGATGAATATGGTAAGTTTATCAAGTTTTTTTATCAAGTTTTTTTTTCAGTTTTTTAATCATGTATCCGTTCACTTATAGAAATGTACCACAAATACAAATCCCTTCTGCAAAACATGCCAACAAGACATCTGCTCACAAAATTGGAAAAATCTACAAATACCGTCAGACGTCAGATTGATCGACTTGTGCACGTGGACATTGTCAACTTCTTCATTGCAGCAGCACCCAACGAAATCTCAGGCGTGTTGGCAGAAGCCTCAGACCCGGAAATGAAGGATGGTCCATACTTCAGTGACGAATATGCTTGGTACTCGATGTCAATGGTGAGCTCTCAAATTTGCAGTTGTAATGACTCCATTACATTTTGTTTCGAATCTTAATTATTTGAATGTATTTTTAAAGGAACCCGGTTTACCAAAATGTACTGGATGCAGAAATAACGTCTCTGTGATTCATTTAACACCAAAACTCCCGGAAGCTGGCGCTACACGACGAACTTTCCTAATGTCGAAGGGATTCTTCAAAACGCAAAAGCTTATGGACATGTTCTACTTTGACTTGACAATGAATGCGATCGCAACTGTTGCGTGAGTATTTCTCCCCACTAAATATTTGCAAATCTGGTCAAGCTTTCAACTGAATCCGTAATTAGTTGAAAATATTTTGTGCTCAGTAAAATGAAGAAGGCTGGTACCTGGAAGACTCCACCAATACGCGAATGCAAGGAAACGGAAACCTCTCCGGATGACTTTGAGCAGCCATTGTTTGAAAACTTTTTTGCGGAGGACATCTCCAAAGAAAATCTTCTCGGACCATTTTCCTACGACAGTGAGAAGAATGTTGGGAAAAGTTTTTCCAAATTTCAAATGAGCATCAGTCGTCTCGTATTCAGACCAGGACAGGCAGAGCCTTTCCTCAATGTAGATCTGGGACTTTGGAACACTGGTTTTGGCGAAAAGGAGCAGATTGAATCTGTTGGAAAGGATGATCAATGGAAGGAGCATATAGCGCTCACTGTATTCAGGATTGTTACTGTTGTGGTGAGCATTCATAATGAATTGTTGAATTGTAGTAATTACTAGTTCCATTAGCTGACATTTTTAAACGTGCCTATTATATTTGATTATATCTCAGCAAGAACCGTTCGTGTACAAAATACCTGGTTGCGTGGAATCCAAAGAAAACAAGTACAGTCGTTGCTTTGAAGGCTATTGCATTGATCTTCTGAATAAGATTCAGGAAGAGTTAAAATTCAACTTTACAATTCGAAATGTCTCTGAGTATGGCTACATGGCTGATGAACCTCCTAATGAGTGGTCTGGAATGGTTAGGGAACTGAAGGATCGGGTGAGTTTATTGTCGCCAATACTTTTTTTGAGAGGCTATACCATATCATTTTAACTAATTGTAACTAATTAACTGACTTTCTTTGATTATAGAAAGCTGATATTGCTTTGGGTGCAATGTCGGTCATGGCTGAGCGTGAGAGCGTGGTCGATTTTACAGTACCCTACTACGACTTGGTGGGCATTTCCATTCTCATGAGGAAACCAAAAACGCAAACATCCCTTTTCAAATTCTTGACTGTACTGGAGAACGACGTGTGGATGTGTATTCTAGGGGCGTACTTCTTCACCAGGTTATTATTATTACTGGAAAATGATACCTGCAAAATATTAAACTACAAGCTAGCCAGAGTGCGACAATGAGTGATTTTTATTTGCATAGTTTCCTAATGTGGGTCTTCGATCGATGGAGTCCATACAGCTACCAGAACAATCGGGAAAAGTATGAGGACGATGAAGAAAAGCGAGAATTCAATTTGAAGGAGTGTTTGTGGTTCTGCATGACATCATTGACACCTCAGGCAAGTGGCACTGAAACTAGTTGATCAACAATTAAAAACAAATACCCTGATGTCTTAATTCACTAAAATTCATTGTACAAACAGGGTGGTGGCGAAGCCCCCAAAAATCTATCGGGTCGACTTGTCGCTGCAACCTGGTGGTTGTTCGGTTTCATCATTATTGCCTCATACACTGCCAACTTGGCTGCCTTCTTGACAGTGTCTCGTTTGGATGCTCCGATCGAGTCTCTTGATGATTTGGCAAAACAATACAAGATCCAGTACGCTCCACTTCAGAAGAGCTCCGCTTGGATTTACTTTGATCGAATGGCTCACATTGAACACCGCTTTTACGAGTAATAGTTTCTTCGTAACAGAATTAAGTATATGACTAATATTTCAAGAAGTTGGTGAAATGGTAATTTATTTTTTAGAATTTGGAAGGACATGAGTCTTAACGACAGTATGAGTGACTATGAACGATCACAACTTGCCGTTTGGGACTACCCCGTTAGCGACAAGTTTACCAAAATGTGGCAAGCCATGCAAGAGAACAGTCCACCGGAAACATTCCAAAAGGCTGTTGATCGAGTCCGAGGAAAGGAGAGACAGAATGATGGATTTGCGTTCCTTGGTAAAAACAAACTTTCAAGCTTCCTCAAACTTTCTTCACGAATTTTTCCCGTTGTCTACAGATTACTAATGAACCACATATTTAATACTAATTTATGCTCTACTTTTAAACAAGACTATTTTTTATAACAAACGCCCGTACCGTAAAGTACTTTTCAGGTTTTTTTGTGAATTGCTTTCGAGCTATTAAGTTTTGATAACCTGATTTTAGACGAGGCAACGAATATTCGATACCAGACGATTATCTCCTGTGACTTTAAGCAAGTCGGTGAGGAGTTCTCTCGCAAGCCATACGCTATTGCGGTGCAGAAGGGATCTCCCTTAAAAGAATCATTTTCTCATATGTAAGAGGAGATGTGGATACTGGATACACTTTCACATTAATTATCACACAATCACACTCATTTTTAATGAATGTTTCAATTCAATATTTTGCCTCAGCTAAATACATACTGAGGAAGGTTAATTCATATGTGTTTTGTGTGTACAACAATCAGACTGGATAGTCTGAGCAATGTTTGTGTTAAATTCCATACATTCTATTAATATCGAAACTATGCGATAATATAAATATCATAATATACGATCCGTGGGCTTCCATGAAAATATGATTGATGACTAAAGTAGGGAGCCCAACGTCGATTGAAGCCATAAAAAATATGGATGAAATTTACCATTTTGATTGAAGTGTTTTTTTTATTTTGTATTTATCTTAACCGCCATAATAACTGGTGTGACGCGGACAGTTCAGAACTCTGTCGGTTGCGTGTAACATTTTGTATGATTTTTGTGTTATTTATTGCCTTTCATTTTTTGCAGGGGATGCGACTGATATTCGCTATCAGGTTCTTATTAGCTGTGATTTACAAATGGTTGGCGAGGAGTTCTCGCGCAAACCATATGCTTTAGCAGTTCAGCAAGGTTCACCGCTCAAAGATCAGTTAAACGATGCGTAAGACCAAGAACTCTTATCATCATAGGATGCGACTAATGATGATTTACATGATTACCCTAGTAGTAGTTGCTTTCCAATATATGTAGTTTAAAACAACTATCCTTGTAGCTCCGCCCTTAAATATGGTTTTAGTAGACCCTTCCGCATCACTCTTCAACTTCATAACTTAATAGTAACGACAAGCTTTTAATGTTTTTAAATGTGTATATTTGTTAATGTTTTTGTCCGTGTTGTTGTGCCTACAAAATTCATGCACTGATTGTCTGTGTAATTAATTCAATGTAATGTTGTCGTTTTCGTGTTGCAGATTGTACTAATAATTGTAATAATATGTCGCTAGACACCTTTCGTCGCTTTGTTTGTTAAATGTTGATTTCCCAATGTGGTTGTATTGTCACTTACTCCATTTTCAAACGTTTTTAGGATTCTAAAGCTTCTCAATCAGCGTCACTTGGAGCAGCTGAAAGAAACCTGGTGGAATGACAATCATAGGAAGGCTAAATGTCCGAAGGATGACAATCAATCCGACGGCATTAGTATCCACAATATTGGTACGTTTTCTGTGCATAATTACAAATTAAAGTGAAGATATTTAAGGTTTTGTCCAAAATAAGTTTAAACCAATTTCCACATTTCCTCAGGTGGTGTCTTCATTGTCATTTTCGTCGGCATTATAATGGCTTGCTTCACCCTCGTCTTTGAGTACTGGTGGTACCGCAAGCGTAACATTGCTGAGGAGATGGCTGAAATGGCATTGCCACCTCCAAAGGAATTTGGTCAACCTTTCTCAACAGAGAAGACCAATTTCAATACACAATACAATAAGTAAAACTAAATATGCATTACTAAATATTAATTCGTGACGGAGACCACTTTAACAAATATTTAAATCTAATATTCCATATTGCTTTACAGACAACCTCGGGCAGACCTCCCAACAATTGAAAACTCTTGGTAATAATGCACTCTGGACAAAAGGGAATTCTGCAAACTAACTTATCTATATGGAAATAACAAAACACAATAGTTGCATCTAAGGACGAAATATTTACAAATTATAAAACCATTTTAGCAAAATTTTACTCTCAAATATGCACACACGTTTCTCGCACCCTTTCTTCTTGTTAGCTGAAAAAGGTAAAAATATTTTTGCCTTGTACCTGAGGGGAACTTGCTATTACCTTAATGCTATGATTGCTATGCTATTCTTTAATTCCCAAACCAGAGTCATTGTCATTTTTATGACAAAACATACATTGAACTTATCTGCTGTACCATGTGATTATATACTGATATTATTGTCACATCACCTTAGAATTAGTGATGTTCCGCATCATCAGTTATACAGAATATTCTTATATACATAAATGAGACAAATTATTATAAACGAATGTATATTATATCGAAATTGAATGAAAAACTGTAATGGCACTTGTAACAGAAATAAATTTGTGTACCTTACAAACAACCAAATCAAAATAGTAGATTTTTTTTCAACCTTGAATGGCTAACCAATATAATTTCACACTACAAAAAATGAAGCTATTGTTATGCTTTTGAAATAAAGACAAGATGAGTATTCAACAATTATGAGTTAGCACTTTGAGTGTCTTTTAAAACCGACTTTTATTTAGGTTTATTTTTTTCAATCTTCATAAATCATTCCGCGTAATATTCATCATCGAAACATTTGAACTTTTTTATCGTTTTTCCCAAATATATATATTTTATATATATGCATATTTCACTATACGAATGCTTATATTATTATTACAATAATATATAGATCATATCATTAATATTATACGTTCATATTATCATCATCATCATCATGATCCTCTCTGTCTCTCTCTCTGCAGGTAAAAGCGGACTTACTTCTTTTTACGTTTGTATCCAGCTAAAATACACGGAATATAACGGAATACAACAATCATCATTACTCTTGTTATTCATCTCATCAGAAAAATATATAGTTTAAGGAATTGCTATTTCAAATAAATTTGTATTGTCCATATCAACAGATAAGTTTGTTTGTTAATTAGAATCATTATTATAGGCTAAGTAAATATCCTCTCATGCGAATTACGAATAAAAAATAGTTACGATTTAGAATAAAGAATGTGAAAACAACAATAACTCATCAACAGTCAATTAAACAGATAGTAGTGGAGGAAAAGTGTTTTCATGCATTTAAAAATCAGAAATCAAAATCGGTAATAATAACAATGATTGCGGTATTTAAACTTTTTTTTTGTGGAAATAAAAAACTTTTTGCATGCATAGTGAATTATTGTGTTTTCTGTCATTGCAACGTATTATGTATATATTGTTTACCTAGATCACTACTTATTATTGCGAAAAAATAATAAAAATTAACTTATTTCGAGATTTTTTAAAAACAAAACAAAAAAAAGCGTTAAGGAATAATCATTGTCGTTCTGATGAAAGACAAATGATACAATAAAATTACTAAATATTAATGACAACTGCGATAATAATTAATAATAAAAGGAGAAAATAATAAAACAAAAAATGTGTTTTGTTTAGGGGACTAAAACTTAATGAGGAAATGGCAATCCAGCGTCAATACAACATGATGGCGCACCTGGGGGGTCTATAGATGTTTGACTTGTTGATTCAAAACTACTGGTTGAGCTAATATCATCACAGCTTCCTAGGCTCTGGCATCCACCTGGAAATAAATGGTTTTGGTAAAATTTAAGTACCGCCACTGCATACACAAATATTAATCTATTGTAGGTTGTTTGGCAATTGAAAAAGTTACCTGTCTCCCTTGACATTCCGCCGCAACTCTCCATCATCGCATCAGCCAAGTTTTCCTTCAGCTGAGACTCATTATGAACTAGTGACGACGTTTCAGAGTCACAATATGGATCAGCTAAGCGTGGGGACTGCTCTAAACTGCCTATAAAACATGAAACATAACTCATTAAATAATGTTGTTTGAGTGGGGTGGCGTTTGAAGGGAGGAGGTATATGGTTTTAAAATATGTATCAATACCATCAGACTTACTTCCTGAGCTACTTTCAATCACTACGGGAATAAGCGAGGAAGAGGCTGGCATGTTCACAGGATTTGACTTTGCAGGACGATTTGTGACGTTGACTTCCACCGTTTCAACATCTAAGCCACCACTCATGGAACGCAAAGGAAGCTTGGATCTGAAAAACATTAAGCAAAGTTGGAAACAAATTAGTAACCAGAACATTTCAAGTTGCTAGGAATAACGATTAAGATGACTTACGAGTTTGAATTGAAAATTTTAAACGTGAACTGAGGCCCCATCCATAGGCGGCGATGAGGCCCGGAATGCGTGCAAATTTCTACTTGGGACAACCATCGCTCATCCATATTATCCTCCCCGTCAAATGTCACATTCTTAGGGTCATTATTGCAATTTAGGTGAAGATCTCCTGGAACAAGGTAACAAGAGGGTAACAGAATCAAATTATTTGGTTGCAGTGGGGGCTGCAGTTCCTTTGTAAACGACGGCTTGGTAAAGTTCCACTGTGCCTTGGCGTGAACTGATAATTTGATGGAAGCATCGTCCGATATCTTATCCCTAGAAACGCCGCTTCCGGGAACGGTACCTACAAAACCAAAACCATTAGCCTTTGATATTCTCCAAATATGACAATTTTTAGAAAGACTTGGAGTTGCTTATCAACAAACCTGACGTTGCTTTGGGATCCAAGCAATATTCTATAAGGTTTCCATAACTAGTCATGATGAAGAGTGCATCTACAGGAGGCTTTTTCTTTTTACCACAGGTGGGAACTACAGGAGAGCTACTAATGTGCCAACTTCTCGGCTGTTCGAAAAGCGTCAACACATTATTCCTATCCTCGGGGCAAAGCCCTTTCGCTTTTGAGACAGGTGGAGAGTTTTTTGGAGATGTTGATGATGATGAAGTAGCAAAGCTCTGTCTAAGTTGTGCCATGGGAGGAATCAAAATCGGGTGTGGGAACGGAGGAAGTCTTGGGTTTGGGTATGGGGCGGCATTATTGCAGAGATCAATAGTTTTGCCTACAGAGTTTCCAACTGGTCCAGGATTGAAAGCGGACACAGGACTGTTTCTGCCTGACGTGGGTGCATCATCCAATCCCGCTGTTCTGTGGAAACGACTCAGTCGATTGACGACACGATGAGAAGTATGCGTCCTCGCACTCACCGCTCCTCCATATGGAGTGATTGGAAAGATGTGAGTAGTTCCACGGAGGGTGCTGACAGCAACCCAGCGAGAGTCTGGGGCAAACGAGATGCACTGAACTTTTGCAGCGGTGTCGCCCCTGTGAAGAATGTAGAGATGATGGACAGCCGCCATAGCGGATCCCAGGGGATGAGGGTGAATTCGAAAGACATTGAAGTCATGACCCCCCTTATCAGCAGTCACCAGCAGAAGACCAGAATGATCAAAGCTCATTGCCACAACAGGATTATTCATGTGAGCAACGAAATGCGCAATTACGGCAGATGTGGAAAGGCCCGATAATCCAGAGAGATCGCTCAGCACCACTTCCCCGTGCTTGAGTTCATTAAGGTCTAGAACGGTGACGATGCCAGGCTCCACGGCAGAGTTGAGTTCGCTCTCTGAAGTGGTTGTGACCCTGTGTCCTGTGATGCTGTTTGCAACAGTTTCACCCAAACCCTTTAAACCCTTTGTAAGGCTCTTCGCCGCATAAAGAACAGAAGCCGTGTATGACGTCGTGTTTGCCATCTCCACTCCCCCAGAAGACTGGAATAGTGGGAGTAGCCTCCTCTCAGTATACGCCAACCAGGAGGAGCCGAGCGCAACAGGACTGGAGAACGGGTTTGTGGACACCCTCTCTGAAGACGAGATGGTCGTCCTGATCTCAAATGTGCATGGATCGATTAAAATAATCTTGTCAAGAAACGTCACCACGATGGCCACTTGATTGGCGAGAATATCACAAACTGGATGCATGAACTTGTTGGTTTTCAAGGGCTCCCCACTTCTGAACGAGACGAATGTCAGTTGGTTCGAGCTACTTGGGGAGTTGGACCCCTCGCAGATGACAACAACTGGGCGTGCAGCTCGGAACTGATCCTTGTCCCCTTGCGCTGGATTCGGAAGCAGTTGGAACAACCTCACATTTGGCTTCTTCCATGAGAGGATCTCATGTGCCTCTCCGTTTGCAGGGATTGCCCACATCTGAACACCGGACTGGTAGCCAAGCGTCAACAGGAGGGGAGGAGCTGTTTGGCATGCCTCTCCTTTGAAATTGGAACTAACGGCGAGCTTCAGCCCGTGACTACGACAATCCTCAAACTTTGTCCAGGTAATCAAATTCTCCTTGTCTTCGTTTCCGCAAGACTGCTAGTTACGAATATCACAAAAAAATATGTACTTGTCAAGAAAGAAACTCATAATTCAATATTCTCTTCTACTCTTCAATGCGATTAAGTAATGAAATTACCTGGGTGACAAGTCCCACTTCGTTGATGAGTCCTGCCACACTCTCCATGAGTGTCTTCTCAGTGACCGTTTGAGGCCTCACCAAACTCCCTGCATGCCTTATGAGGCTCCCCTTTCGAAGGCTGTCAGCAGACATCTTGGAAGTTGCTGTTGAATCCAACCTTCTTAAAGGGCTCACAGGATTGAAGTAGTCGGAACCCCCGTCAGTATCCTGTACCATTACCAGATAAATATGACAGTCGGTAAAAATCAATGGACGATTTGATCCAATTCATCTTTTCTTCTACATTCCAATGACAATGACCTTTTTTGGAAATCACATCTCTACATGCACGACTACGAGTACACAACACACACTTTATACAAAAGCAAAAAAAGCAGATACCTATGAACATACATATATTATTAGGCATTAGTTTATAGCAGCAAGATGCATACCTAATCTATCATAGTTTAAAATTCCAATTTCTATGTTAATGCTGGCATCAGCTTTATGAGATTGATATTGACAAGCTTTTCAGCTGGTTAAACCACATGCACTGATTTTGATGATGACATGATGCAATGAGCATCAAGTCATTCAAAAGCAAAAAAA
>JAQIXW010005418.1:0-10427 GCA_034700685.1 Willowsia buskii | reverse complement strand
TGACCTCTTCGGGAAAAGCTTTTTTCGCAGATGTTGCACTTGAAAGATTTAATTCCTGTGTGCACCAGTTGATGCCTTTTAAGGTGTTGTGACCAGCTGAACGATTTTTGGCAAGCATGGCAAGTGAATGGTTTTTCCCCACTGTGAATTCGTTGATGAGCAGTTAAATCGCCACTTTGTTTGAAACTCTTTTTGCAGACATCACACTTGTACGGTCTCTCTCCCGTATGAACTCGTGTAGGCACGTTCAAATCCCACTTGGTTGAAAATGTTTTTTCGCAAATGTTACACAAATGTGGTTTAGGTGGCATCGTGAATATTTATATTAAGATATTAAAATATTTAAATGACTTTCAAAAATAGAAGGAAAAAAGAAGTAACTTTTCACTGGCTGAATATGAGAATGGGAACGATGCTCTCCTTTTACGTATTGTGTATTGGTTATTTCTCAACAATTGGAAGTATCAAAGAAAATTGTACACCGAGTTGTATACAGAAGCGTCAATATTATCTTACTGTTTCTGTATGGATTGAAAATGTGAAATCTGATGATCTACAAAGCTCTTGAGCTGGCAAGCTTGAATATTTTAGTGCATTGCTCAGTCTTCCAGACGAAGTTAAAAGTGGAATCCATGCAAGTGAAATGGTGGAAAACCTTCGTTCAAATTGTTGCTTTAAGCGGCTGTACCATGCAATAGTTTTTTGACATGCAGATGAAGACATTAATAAAACTGTAGTTTTTATGCTCACTTCTCAGACAGCTTCCGTGTGTTAATGCACGTACGCCTTACAAGGCAAACAAATTCAAATAAGAGGGAACTTACTTTGGTTAGAATGCCAAGAATTGTTACGTGCTTAATTTTTAGGTACCTTTGATTATATGAAGAATGCATGGATAACGTTCACCTCGCTCGAAGGTATTTGATTTTATGTAAGTAGTAACTCTTTCTTGCATGTCAAATGTCGACCCATTCATTTAAGCTATTCTTCTTACTAATATAGATTGGTTAAAATTGGACATTGATGATTTCTTGAACGTGACTGACGAGAGTAACCGCGGTTCATTCTAAAATATCAAGCATCGTAATCATTTTATGTAGATGGTGTTGTTTCTAAGCTTTTACGCCACACACAAAAGAAGTGATTCCAAATTATTGTTAATATTATTACTAAGAATATACTGTCAAACATTATTCTCTCCGTAAATTGTGATTTATTAAGAAGTTGATTTTTGGGGCAATCCCAGCAACGTTGTTTATGACATGACATGAAAATGATTTTTCGCAAATGTTGCACACAAAAGTTTGTTTGGCTTCGTTGATTCTACGCAAAAACTCAAACACGGAAGTAGCGCGCTTAATTTACGATCGTACCAAAATTAACGATGAATAATATTATGCTAAAAGCAAAAATACTCTATTAGAAAACCCCGCCAATCAATTGGTTTATTTTTTTCCTCTTGAATATTCTCTTGGTTGAATAAATGAAAATTACCTCATTTCATCGGTTGCATAGACAATGGCTTATTGTTTTAAATACACACCTATAGCGTGCAACATATAACATGAGAGATTTATTTGCTTCTTGGATGATTCAATCTAGTTCCTAGTAGCATTCTTCGTTTGGTACTTGTGAAGTTCTGCTAAAATACTCTGAAAACCTAACGTAAAGATAAAAATAAACATAAAATGAGCAATGGAGCGGGATGTTTTATAATGACTCAAAGTAACTTTCTTCAGTCACAACCAGCATAATATTCTCAAGGCCCAATGTGCACAGATTTACAAAAGTAAACGGGTGATGATTGACATAATGAAAGTATTGCATTTACATTAGAACCAAATATCGATGAGTGAGGTGTACATTGTGTTCGTATTTTCCTATAATCAAAGGTACCTGAAAATAAAATACGAAAGCAATTTCCTGGCAAACTCACCAAATTAAGTTTCCCCTAAGTTTAGCTTATTTGTCTCGTAAGGAATACGTGCATTAACACACGGAGTTTGTCCGACAAGTAAGCATAAAACTGCCTTTAAAGGTTTTCATTCACATCTGATGAAACCATTACACGGTGCAGCCACTTCTGGCAACATTTTCTTGTACTAAATTATTCAAATTTTACAGCTTGTCATTTGCAGGAATGCTACATTAAACTTCGTATATAAACAAAGTTGAGCAGTAAGAGATTCGCACATTCCAGTACGGAGATCTCTGCTGCATTGCAACAGAAAAACATTCTGATTTCATGTAATGCAATTCATTTAGTTCAATTTCAAACATTCAATGTATTCAAAAACAGAGAGTAGATACTGACGTTTCCATAATATTTCGGAAAAATATTTCCATGGCTTTTTTACTCTTCTTGAGAAAAAACTGAGAAGCGTTTCTGATATGACAATTGAAGGAAGCCTTAATTATCTTTCTCCAAATTTGGATGGAAGTTATGTTGTGAAACTTGAGCGCTGTTATTTACTTCATTCCTTGAATTTTCAAAATTAACTAAATATTTCATTAAGTGAATGCAAATATTTACAATGCCGCCCAAACGACATGTGTGTAACATTTGTGAAAAAACGTTTTCCACCAAAGCCGATTTGAATCGACATATACGAGTTCATACTGGGGAGAGACCCTACAAGTGTGACGTCTGTCAAAAATGTTTTAAAAGAAGCGATGACATAAGTGTTCATCAACGAACGCACACAGGAAGCAAACCATTCACTTGCAGCATTTGCCAGAAATCATTCAGTCGATCAGGTAACCTTAAAGCACATCAACTGGTGCACACGGGAAACAAAGACTTCAAATGCAACATCTGCGAAAAGACCTTTTCTAGCAAGAGTAGTTTGACAAGCCACTCCAGAATACACACAAGTGAGAAGCCATTTTCCTGTGATACCTGCCATCTTTCTTTTGCACATGGTAGCAATCTCAAGCGCCACAAAGAAACACATTCTCGCAATACGCCTTACAGATGTGACAGCTGTAACCGACAGTTTAAAACAGCAGAGTCTCTAAGAATGCACAAGCCGATTCATTCGGATCGATACAAATGTAGAGAGTGTGGGAAACGATGCTTCAGCAAGAATAATCTTAACGAACATCGGAGGGCACATACTGGCGAACGACCTTTCCAGTGCGAGTTATGCGGCAAGAAATTTGCTGTAATCTCTGTACGAGACATTCATCTTCGATCGCACACGGGAGAAAAGCCAGAAAAATGTTCGATTTGCAAAAAACGGTTTTCTCACACAAACAGCTTGCAGTATCATATGCGCATTCATTCTGGTACGATGACAAATTTAAATGCAACTCTTTTCATTTTATTTATGTGACAATTAAAAATATCTGCTAATCTTCTCCAAAAATTTGATTAGGGCAATCCGAGTGTGTGTTTTGCTGCCAGCTGATGAGAGAAGATAGGATGGAAGCTCATATGCGAAGCCATACAGGAGAGGAGAAATGTTAATTGTAAAGCTAATCTAGTGCAGCTGGAGCTACAAGTCCTAATGGCAGTTCACATCCATTATTTGGCGCTAAATTGGCAAAGCCTACTAAAAGCTTGCCAACTAGAGTTTCCTTATTCCACTTTCGATTATAGACAGAAATCTGTAGTTTCAAAGGATAAAGATTTTGTTTTTTATTCGAGTTTTAGTTTGTTCGACAAAAATTTACAAAATGGAAGCACATGTTTGGGCTAATTATATTTTTGCGATTCCTGCAAATGAAGCTTGTAAATAAAATATACTCACAATAATTATGATGATTCAAAATTGCTGTCGTTTGTTAGTAGAAACTAACCTTTTACACATTTCAGTTCGACGTTAATGTAAAATTAATTAGTTATGGATGTGATTAATTAACTTTTCATTTGCGTTCGACGTATTCGATCGTGATTTTGAAGCTTAAATTTTTAAGCCAGATATTCTTCCTTTAGTAATTGGGCGCTTCCAATGAATTTGCAAGTAGGTTTTAATGAAATCAAAAATCCAGGTGCAGGACCATGCAAAATTCCGTGCTATTTATTTTGTTTTTGCCTTTTCTCTGTCTCCAGAAAATTTAGAATGAAATCTTAATTTGTCATGTCGTTTGCAAGTACAGGTCTAGAATCAGTTGAAACGAAAGCTGCATTTTTGAAGAGATTTTCCCGTTAATTATGTAAATATAACCTTTTGTGGATTTCAAAATTATCATTGTTGAATTTCTAATTGTTAAATCATGAAGTGTGAGCAAGGCGGGGATATACTTAAAAACTGTATAAGATTTTAAAATTTAGGGTTGATATATTTAGTCTTCGGAGTACCTATAATAAAGAGTGAAGAGCGTAGCGTTATGGCTTAACTGTGCATATTTTCTAATTTCTAGGCTTTTGAGCAATTAAAGTTATTGTTTTTAGGGATCAAAAATATTTTGCAGCTATATTTATCACAAAGCAATCGAAATGATCTTACTGCCCTTTCGTGCGACGTGCCAGTTCTGGAATTGATTTTATAAATTACAAACTTCACGTCGAGTTTAACTAACAGAACAAATGAATAAATTTGAAAATATTGTTGAACATTCATGAATTTAGTGCCCTATAACAAAAGACTTTTGTTGAACCTGTAATCACTCATTTGCATTGCTTGATCATTCCACATCTTACTTTGAAATTAATACGTATGAGCTTTTCAGCCCGCTAATTACAAATATATTAAAAAAATAGACAGCCGAAGACAAAAATCCCACATAACATTTGCAACAAGCTCGCTTCCACAATATTTTTTCCGCAAGATTCTGGTTGATTGATTCTGATCTTTATTCCATGTACAAAAGATTTGATGGTTGCATTTTTTTAAATCTTGCAAGTTTTAGTTCAGTTCCTGGAAATATACCCCTTTAAGTTTAATAAAATGAAAGAAATGATAAATTATGAAGTTTAAAAACAAATAAACATCAATATTTAGTTTTGATTTCGTTCCATTAGTGTTCGGCTCATCCATATTATTTAAGAAACAAAGAAGTAGCTTGATTTGCTCAAAACATGTCTCCCACAAATCCAAATCATAGAAAGCCGAAACGGAATCAACGCAACGACGACGACGTAGACTCTAAACTAGAAGCAAGTCTTCATTTTTTGCATTAAAATAACTCAAAAGACAGCAAAAACATCCCCAATAAATTTTTTCGCCTTCAAATTAAATCTTCAGCTGTGGCAATAACGACGTTTTATTTTTTTTAGTTTTAAATAGTTATGATTCGTCTGCCATTTAATTATAATAAAAACCAAGCTTGTAATTCACTTGTAAAGAAATTAGTATTTAGACAATGCTAGAAAATAATTACAAACCTTATATGTTTCGGGAGAATCTTAATTTACTTGATCCGAAACAGACATTCGATTTCCAAAGCTATTTATTAGCACAGAATCTGTGCAAGTTGGTGTGCAGAACAAAAAATTCCAAAGGCTCATGTGGAGATTTCATAATGTAAATTTATGTTTATACTATAGTACAGCCAACAAAACATAGTTGGCAGTACTCTAAAAATACCTACATGGGTCCACAAGTCCACATGCCCTGTACTTCTTCATAAATCACAATTTACGGTGAGAATAAAGCTTGGCAGTATATTTTCAACGGTAATGATAGGAATAATTTGTAACCATTTCTTATACACGGAGCGTAAAAGATTAAAACCACATCATATACATAAAACGAGTAAATGGGCTGGATTTTTTATGACGACTTATACTTACTTACGTCTTTCACATCCAATATACTCTCAAGAACCAATACGTACGCATTTACTGAAGTAAATTGGCCGATAAGTTTACTTGCGTGAAAGTTCTAATTTTACAATTGTGCAAATAATCTTTAAATAAGGTACGCATTCAGGCATTTTCTTCACATTCTAAGGTACTTAAAGATAAACTGCGAAAAGAATTTCTTAGCATTCTGACCAAAGTATGTTCTCTCTCATTTTAAAGCATTTTTCTGTGAGGCATACGTGCATTCACATACGGAATCTGATTGAAAAGCGAAAATACAGAGTATCTTTCAGTGATGGTCTACCTCTACCTAGTACAAAATGATTACATGGTACAGTCGCTCCAGCTAACATTTTTAGAGAATCGACACTTCAAGTATAGCTTTGACAGCGTGTCGATAGCGGATATTTTACATTAACTTTGCATACAAGACAAATCTATGCACTACAAGAGTCAACCATATCCGTACAATGTTTTAGAAAACGTTTGCAATTCAATTTAAGGTTCTTGTGTAAATATCGTGCGGTGGAAAATCAATTGTAGTGCAATTAGAAAAGCAAATATGTTAAATAAATTGAATTATATAACAATTTCGCAGGCATGTACCTGGTATGCTAATTATCATTGTTTTTATTAGAGAATATACGAAAAGTTTGTCGCATATTTTAAGTTTTTTTGGAATAGTGATTTTCCTGAAAACTAAATAATAAATTGTATTTTCATTGTAGATAACTAGCTCAATTAAAACCGCAGTTGCTTTTTACCTTCTCGACCTAACTAATTTCCTTAGAATTAAAATGGACTAAAATTTTATAGTTGTAGTGTTTAAATACCCATATCTATTGATGATAATTGCGAGCAACCCTCGAGAGATCCAAAGTTTTCCTGGCGTTTTCAAAGTCATCAACAAAACGTTTTTTAGAGGAGCATGTATACCAACTACCTTGTTTTCACTAGGTTTTTACAACTAAAATATAAAATGAAGATATATACTTACTGATAGAATTTAAATATTTTATCCAACTGTGTAGACTAGATTTACTACTGAATTTTCTATTTGTAAGGTAATTTCGTATAACCTTAGTTTTAGGTACTCTACTGAATAAACACAGGCATACAGTAAATTGTGAAACGGTGTACGTGCATCTTATTAGTTCAGTTGCAACTTTTATCACCATCTCCAAACTTGGACCGTTTCACATGCTTCTGTTCATGTAGGCACCCAACTCAAACTAGCTTGGGATTAGAAAGCTAATGTTACGCTACGTGCTACGTGCGTAAGTAAAGTACGTGAAACTTGTTCAAATGATGACAAACCAGGTACATTCTTACGAATTTAAAACTGGCAGCATGTAAGTATCCACCTTTTAGAAACCGAATGCCACCAAAACAGATTATGAAAACTTCAAAATTGTGTGTCAATTTTGAGTGTGTTCTCGAGAAAGTAAATTTAATTTATATTGAGCTTCTGGCACTCACAGAGGTTCAGTCAGCGAATTCCATCAATATTCATAATTATGTGAGCAGCAGTGAGGCGTCAAGAATAAAATCTTTTATTCTGAAAAACTTTCAGATTGAATCAGAGTGAACCGATCATTAAGTGAATAAAAGTGTTAAAACACAATTGGAATAACCATGCCACCCAAACGACATCTGTGCTACATTTGCGAAAAAACGTTTGCAAACAAGGATCAATTGAACCGACACACAAGAGTTCATACTGGAGAGAGGCCGTACAAATGCGATATATGTCACAGACCTTTCAAAACTAGTAGTGAAATAATCGTTCACAAGCGAACACACTCTTGGAACAAGCCATTCGTTTGCCAAATTTGCCAGAAATCGTTTTCCACCAGAGCTGATCTGAACAAGCACACTCGGGTGCATACAGGAGAGAGACCGTACAAGTGTGACGTCTGTCAAAAAACTTTCAGTCAAGTCAGTAGCGACTTACTTGTTCACAAACGAACACACACTGGAGACAAACCATACATTTGCAACATTTGTCAGAAGTCCTTCGGTCAGTCAAGTACTCTTAGATTGCATCAATTAGTGCACACTGGAAAGAAGACATTTAAGTGTAGCATCTGTGAGAAGAAGTTTTCTCAAAAATGTCACTTGACAAGCCACTCCAGATTACATACTGGTGAGAAACCTTATTCATGCGATCAATGTCATGTATCCTTTGCACAGAAGAGCCACCTTAACCGCCACAAAGAAATACATTCTCGCGAAACTCCTTCCAAATGCGATTCTTGTGACAAGCAGTTTAAAACTGTACATTCTCTGCAAATGCACATACCGATTCACTCCGATCGATACGAGTGTGGAGAGTGTGAAAAACGCTGTAGCAGCAAGAGAAGTCTGAATGTACATTTGAGAAGGCACACTGGTGAGCGGCCTTTCCACTGCGAGCTGTGTCAAGAGAGAGTCGCTAGCAAAGTGACCCGAGACGTTCATCTTCGAAACCATACGGGAGAAAAGCCTGAAAAATGCCTAATTTGTAACCAACGGTTTTCTGATCCATCCAATCTGCGGTATCATTTTCGGACGCATTCAGGTAAGTTTTATAAAGATATTTATATTGATGACATTTGTAAACTTGTCCTAATATCATTTTTTAATGTTTCAAGTTGGATTTTCGGAATGTCTGTTTTGCTGCCAGTTGATAATGGAAAACTTGATGGAGGCTCATATGGGAAAGCATACAGGAGAGATTTAATTACTTATGTTTTTCTAAATAGTTGATATTTTCAAAGTTAATGAAAATGCTTTTTTTAATTATAACGAGTTTAATTATTTCATAGGTTTTATAAGAAGCTATAATTGAGTTGTATGTCCTTTACTTATTATGTAGTATGTAGTATTCTTTTTCAAATGATGTAAATCAAAACTGTCGCATTATGTTAAGACATTTTTACGTTTTAGTTTTTATGTCTGAACAGTTACAATTTTATTTCTGCTCAGCAATCGGCTTCGAATGCGTTGACTCTTAATTTTTGAAAACGCTATATTAGCAAATTTTCATAATTTAATACCATTTGTTTGTAACAGAATCTCACAGTGGGTTTGTATCTGGTTATTAATATAAACATCTGTATAGTACATTACGATATATAATAAGATATGCTTTAAACATCTTTGAGTTCATTGTTGATAATATTTTAACCCAATAAGTTGACGATGACAACTTTTGAAATTATTTAGTTTGATATATTTAGTTTTAGATAATGCCATATCAATTCATTTATTATTATTTTTTATCCTGCTCCTGAAATGAACCATTCCATGGGTTGCTCTAAGTAAAGAAATTCAATAAAATACGTTCTTGTCCATTTATCAATTTATCTCGTCCTTAAATACATTGGCGCAAAAAAAATGAAACCAATTATATCATTAATTTTAGGCCTTATAAAGCCAATCAATGCCAAATTCGCGTGACTAGCATATTTTCGTCCAAGATTTGTTTACAGAGTCATAATTACATATTGTTTAAGCTATATAGATTTAAGTTAAATTATATGCTTCAAACTTATTACGATATTTTAGTACTTTCTCCTAAAATGAACGGCTAACATTTGATTTTAGTTCTATTTTAGGTCTTCTGGCAGTTATCGCTTAGTTTATTTATCATGGTGGCTAAGGTAGCTTTTGACATTTTATCTTCTATTGGGAAGGACAAGTTTCAAATGGCTTTTGTGCATTCGGGTTTGTTCGTATCATTTAGGAAATATCATAAGTTGATAAAAAAAAACTTAATTTCTGGATACGTGAATTCCGGTTTTAGATATTCGTTATAGTAAGGGTTAAAGATAAAGATGGTTAAAGAAAGTTAAAAAAATAAAAATGCTATAAAAATGTAGTGAAGATGAAAGATAAAATAGTGATATGGTCGGTTTGTAAACAGAAATACTTTTAAACTAATAAATACAACAAAATAAGTTAAAGGGTATTTATCGTGTAGAAATGAGCAGTCACCTTTGGTTTTTCCATTGAGGCAAAAAGATTAAGGTGGTTTGAGATACACACAGTGTTTGTCTACGCAGGTTTAGAAATAAAAAACATTACACGATCAAACTCGGACGACCCATGGTAAAGTCTCATCAGCAGACTTTTGCCTACATAAATATGTGAAGAGTTGGGATGCAATTAAAACATTGAATATATCGTCAAGTGATGTGTACAGTGCGCATGTATTTCTTCAAGTAACCAAAGATGCCTAAAAATAAAGTATGAAAGAATCACAAAGCATTCTGGTCAAAAGTACGCTCGCTCTAAATTCTTGGGTCACAAGTCATACGTGCACTCGCACGACGAGTTTTTCTGAAACGTAAGCAGTAAAGGTACACTCTTTTGTTTTAACGTATTCATGCATGTTGTATATCATGTTCATATATTGTTCACTACCATTACCACAATCGTTTCATGGTTCGGGCGCTATTATTTCTGACTGCATTTTTAAGGCTTAACTATTCAAGCTTTTACAACATGACAACTGCAGGAATTACTTGTTTACATAGGATAACGTTGTAAATAGAATTTTTTTTAGTTAAATTGAACGAGCTTTAATGGCAAATATCTACCAATTAAAATTCGAAATTGGAAATCGAAAATTGTGAGTAGATATTCACGTTTACGTACAAAACTCAGGACAGCTTTTCCATATTTCGTAGTTTGT
>JAQIXW010005417.1:0-10427 GCA_034700685.1 Willowsia buskii | reverse complement strand
GACGGACCTCCACAGTACATCCTGCAGCCGCACATGCATGGCAACAGCTCCAACTGGATTCATGCTAATGAACAACATTTGTATGAGGTGGGTCCCGAAGGGATGCAACCTCCACAATTGCAATACTGAAGGGGTAACATCTCACAGGTCATAAAGTCCTCTTAATTTTCTTCATAAATACATGCGTGTCATGTCATATTTCTGTCTATTTATTTTGTTTTTGTGATTTAATTGAGCGATTTCTTTGTTTCTTATTTTTTTGCAGAGCTTTCTGAAGATCTGGGAAATGAGGGGTTTGTGTATAATTGAATTGAAACTATATAAAATCTGTTTGCAGATTTGAATTTTTAAAGAAATTCTCAATATTTTCTGTTTTATTATTATGAACTTTTAAATTCTTCTCTACCATCCTGTCTAATGATAAAAGCGATACAATATACACCACATAATGTAGAATTTCTTGATTGTATTTTTTTAAGGTTTACAAAATGATTGATTCAATAAAAAGTTCAAATAATTAAAATAGAGCTCGCTTGAACGTTTCTTTAACCTAGAATAATCATCCAAATAAATAAATGACAGATTCCCATGTAGTTCATTGTGCTCAAATAGCTTGAATGCAGTATGTAATTGTTATTCAAGCAATTGGTATTTTAAAACATTATACATTTATTTAAATATTATAGGTTGTATTGTAGTACTATAATTATTAACAACACTAACTTCAGAAGCTGCTTGATATCTAAAATTTAAAATACTTATAGCGTGAAGATAAATGTTTAAATAACGTTTAACGAATTTGATATTATTTTGCACTTCAACAGTTTGAATTACATAAACTTCTGATAGTCTAACGAGAAGTTTACGATTTTATCCTGGTAAACTGTCAAGTTGACATTTCTAAGCATACTTTAACACTCAATAATAACTAGTTTTCTTCTTACAAGTTATTAATTCCAAATCGCATGTTGCTGAAAATCCACGTCACGAAAAGTTTCTAAGATCTTTGCATTTAAATAGCACACAAAATGTTACTTATTTTTCCTTCCACACAATTTGAAGTTTATAAATAACTATTAAGATTGTTAACCTATATTAAGATTGCTTCCAGATTGTTAATGTAATCGCCAAAGACAAATAATATTCAATTTATCTTACACTTCTAACAAGTAGTGTAGTCTAATAACGATGCCGATAAATATGGTGAAATATTTCCTGCAGGATTTCAAAAAAATTACCTTGACCGTAGTAAGTGACTAAACGTTTAACCTCAATTCCTATTAAATTCTTCTTTTGATTATCATGATCAAATACATTTTATAAGATTTCTAATTTATCTCGTGCTTTGCAGAATTTCAAGTACGTAGATATTATATTCTTAAACGCTAAGCTAGCTTATAGCTAAATATTCACAATGTACAAATAAAACTGATAATGTCAAATATAAGATATGTGTAAACTAATCGGTTTACCAAATTGGTTCTCAGAAAATAAAAACATGCAAATACTAATGCGTTTGTTGCCACAATGTTTACAGGCTAACTTGCCCTCTGAAATATGCACTTTGCCAAATCCCATTAAAACATTTCTAGAAGGATTGCTACATATTGTGCATTGTACTTTAAAAGCGTACTCAAATTGCAGCACAAATTTTACCTATTATAATTACTGCAAAAACCAACCCGAAATTTGCATTTTTTCACTAAATGGATGCTAATGTAGATTTTCGTTTGAACAGTAAATAATAAATCCGCCTTCAAGATATAAATTTTATCTTTAAGTTTCTAATAAATACTACAAAATGCAGAACGGTTACATAATGCATTTCATGTCTTATGTAACCGTCTTATGTATATGTGACCGTACTGAACGCAGTTAACCCTTTCTCTAAAAAATACTGCAATTCCAATAACAAATCCAAACAAAAGCAATGCCCAAACAACAACCAAATCATACAAGTTTACGACATTATCGAATTCCGTTACATTTTGAAGTTTTGAGGCACAGATCTCCTTATATCTTTCGAAGCATCCATGCTTCATCCATACCGAAAGCATTGCCAAAACTTCTTTAAGTGCCTTGACATCTTTTATAACATGCTTAGCATAATTACGTCTAAGGGACAACTGTAGTGCTGATGTGTCCCTAGATCTAATTCCTGACTCGACATATGAAGCTAACACAGATTGCAAAGGAACCTTTAGTACCGTCATTTGAGAAGAACGCCATATCCATTTAGTTACAAGCACAGGATTTTTATTGACATCATATGGGACATATTTACGATAATACACCGTCAACATTTTGCTTACTTCTAGGGGTGGAGTATCAAAATAATCAGTTTCACCAGGCCATGTAAAATCATTGAATGCAATTTGGTCGATTTCAAAGCACCGCCGAGCTTGGGTATATTCCCATAGATAAAGTTCGGGATCAAACTTAAACCCATTTTCAAGGCAAACAATCTTGCGTTGGTCATATAGCAGATTAAACGCATCCCAAGCTATTCTCACTATATCATGTATGCGCCTATTATCTTTCCTATCTTTTGTAAAAGAAAGCCCAATTCTTTTTATATGCTGAAGGGGATAGAACTTTGTTAAAATATTGATCCCTGTGTTGAAAATCAAGTCGTCTACAGAGTTTGGTAAATCAGTAGGTTTAGGTTCTAAAGTCATGTACGTATATAAGTCAGATGTATATGCCATCCGAACAAATATGGTAATTATTAGCCAACCAGCAATTATCAGCCAATTTTTGTAATTTCGAACCTTTTGAATATCGTCTGCCTGCTCAACTGAAGTTGCAAATAGCCAGAAATATATAGGTATATCTTGCTTATTGCTAAGTTTAATCAGATAACCTACACATAACCCTAAACTTAAGAAAAATATCCAGTCTTTCCATGAGAATGGGGATGTGCTAAAGCATTTACTCTTGATTTCAGTGATGACACGGCTGTGTATAAAGTAGTTTGAACTCCATACTCTTCGTCATCATAAGGAATCACAAAAGAGATGTACCGGAACTCATCTCTGTCCGCAAATGTGATTCCTTGACGCTTATATGTCTTAATTGCGTGTGAGCAACCTAGCATTGTACAGTTAATTGCCCAAAGCACCAAATTTTGAACACATTTGCTTCGTACATATTTTCCGATTACCAGTTCATCTTCTAAAAACTTGAATTGGCAGCTTGCTTCTACACTACGTAATTCTGAAATTCCTCTTCCTGGACCATAATAGAATTTTCGAGCAATTTTTGAAATTGAGTTTACGTTAGCGACATTTTCAAGTTCATGCGTAGCTCGAAAAATGGTCTTAGATTTTCGAGGATCGTCAAATGTGTCATATGTCAGTTGGTTGTTTTTGTCGTAGCAAATCGTACACACAACGAAAATCTCATAAGCCGTGTCTCCTAAAAGAAGTATGTGCACATTTAAAAGTGGATGAAGCTGTGCACGTAATTTAGACAATAGAGGTAAATGCATCGGGAGAATCATGAACTCAGCGTTATCGACAACAACTTTCCTACGGAAAACTGGAGAAACATATACACCAAACGTTTTGGATACTAGAACACGTTTGTTGGTGGGTGGTAGGTGGACGTGACACACTTCTTGATAACGGATTTTAGTAAATATGCGGGAGTAGTTTTTTGGAGATATTTTTCGTGGTGCTTGCATGAGAACACACTTTAAGCTGTTTTCGATGCAATGTTGTAAAAATGCTTGTGGAACGTCATCCCACAGATTCTTGCTGAAACTAAGGCTGATAGTACATTGCTTACTAAATTTGTCGTAAAGTGCAGTGTATTGCAAAAATGGATTTGTTGGCTCTAACATAGACCGAATTGAAGACAAACCCGTGATAAAAAACTGGAAAAAAATAAGTTCAAAATATAGCGTTAAATGGATTTGATATACTTTCATGATTGCATGTTGATAATATTCACAAACTTGTATTCTGTCGTTCTAAAAATATTAAAATAAAAGCAATTATTTCACAGCCACAGAAATATTTTCAAATGAATATGAATGCCGAATCTGCTTGGCGCATCAAACTCGTAGGAAACCTGATGCGTACTTCTTTTTGTATTGCTTTTTTCGGAATACAAGCTTACGAAACCATCAAACAGAAAATGAGATCATTAACTGGAGCTCCTCATAACAAGCATGTAGTGTGCTTGGAATTTCAAGATTTTTTGGTAAATTGTTATTTTAATTGTAGTGTAAAGTTTAAAGGCATTACATTTAAAGCACATTATTGAATGTTATAACATAGAGCAGGGAAGCATTATTTAATCAATTAGAATACATAAAGACAAAATCTAATTATATCTTTTTCTAGTAAATATATTGTAGTAAACATGAAATGTAATTTTATCATACTAAGCTTAAGCTATCTGCTTTAAGTCAATGTTCTCTAAACTAGAATTTATAAAAACAAGTTGACGTAATTTTAAACTAGTTTTCACTTTAATATTTTCATTACATAAACTATTACAATAACAATTTACTATAAGTTATATATAGTCAACGGGACGTTTCTAAGCATTCAAGTAAATTTTAGAACATTTTAATAACATAAGTAGTTTCATGATGATTAGAGAATCATAATAATAATCAAAGTCCTTGGACAAAAAATGTACTCTGGATCATTCATTTGGTACGTAACGCAAAAAAACCGTTTTTCGGACCCTCCCTACCCCATGTCACACTTTTAAACATAGACAGGATACCCCCGTTAACATGGAACGTCACAAAATCTCAGACCCCTACCCCCCGTATCCGCCGTTACGTACTAAATGTATGGTCCTTCAGAACATTATTCAAGATTAGCTAATTAAAATTTTAATACAGTCAGCTCAATCAAAAATAATCAGTTTTATAAATATATAAGTATTTCCAAAATTATTCATATAAATTTATTGGCACGTATTCAATAATAACGTATATGAAATTATATACAACACAGTACTTAAAACTGAAATTAAATAAATAAAGAAAGATAAAATATTTTGTCAAGAAAAAGGGATCCCCATATAAGTTGTCAAAGAAAGTGAATACTTAATTGCATTACCTATTATTAATTTCTCAAATTATACAGTTAAGTTTTATATTTCTTCCCACTACACCCTGGCCTGGTGTACATGTAATCCGTAAACTTTTGACTTCCATCCAAATAAAACACCGTTTCGAACACCTTAACATGCGTTAACTTCAGAAATAGCTTGCAAATATTTGATTCCAGTAGACGCCCAGTAATAATGTCAAAAATCTGGATTACTTGATTCCTACAAACAGCCATAAAAAGCTCCACATTTTGATCGATGTCCACTTCACGTACAATAATTGTCAATTCCAATGTCTCCAGCGAGTCCTTCATTGGCAACAGGAAGTCGAACGATGACAAGTTGCGTATCTCTAGCTTCAGATTAACCAACTTTGGAAGGTTCAGTCTGAACGAGTGACACTTCTTTAAGATTTTCTCCTTATCTTTCAATCGATTCGCCAGCGGCAACTGCAATTCCAGGTGGGTCAAAGTCTCTCCAAACTTGTACCCGATGACATGAAAAATATTTGGCCACTCCACGTAGAACTCGCGTTTCAACTTGAGGCATAGTTTTTGAAGAGGTGGTTGGAACGATGATGGTCGCACCAGTTTTCGAAGGAAGTCTCCACAGTAAACATTGATCGAGAGTTCTTGAAGATTTGGGACCGGAGTAGAGTAAAGGTCATAGGGCATCATTCCAGGTTCACAATTTCCTTGATCGGTGTCCAGTGTTTGGAGATGACTGTTCCGATGAATAATCTCATTGAAAACTGAAGTGGGAGCACCGTGACATGTGAGGTGTTGGAGGTTTTCAAGATACGGGATGGGGTTCAATTCAATTCGCCGACGAAGTGCGGCAAGCACTTGTGGACAAGGTGTCTCAAGAGTTGTTGATTTAATCATCAACACTTTCAGATTCGGCATTAAGGTAATGAACTGCTGAAATGAGGTGTAGGCATAGACATAATGAACTGTAGTTTCTGCGAGCGAATCTGAAATAGAGATGGAGTAGATGTGACGGCCGTAGTAGCGAAGAAGATTTCGACAAAGGTTGTAGTAGCAGGAGGAGTCATATTGGAGTAAAATGTGGCGTCCTAGAAAAGGACTTCTACCAGGTTGCATATTATAATGTGTTCTATGGAAGTGTCGTATGAAGCTACGAATGTCATCCTCCAATTCGAATTCATCGAAAGTCCAAGTTGTTGATGTTGCTCCGCCCACATCAGAGACTTCCAGAGACTGGTCCACTGCCTTACTCCAAGTTTTGCAGACTAATCGAAGTTTCAAGATTCCTGAGTACCATTTAGTTGATCCAACTCGGTGACAATCCTTGCATGTCCATTTTGTCTCGGGATTACTCTTTTTAGATCGACGGGCGCCTGGAGATGTATCCGTCATCGTTTCGTTGTAGGCAGGGTCTGTCGAGTGCAATTTGTCAAACTTCTTGGCAAGAATACTCCACACCTTCGGGAAAAGGTAGAAGGATCGTCTCGGGAGCAGCAGATTTCGAAAGTAGGGAGAAGCATCATGTAAACTTTGGAGGGTGTCCGCATCCTCAACGTTGTCCAATATCATAAGCCAAATCTGAGTACATAAACGAAAAAAATCAACCAAATCATTAGAGGGCGAAAAATATCATTGATTAAACTAAGTCACTGTTTCAATCATAATGTTTTGCCTACCTCTTCCGGAAAGATGTTGAGAAGGTGAGCCGATTCCTTGACAAAGACCTTGCCTTGCATCTCCTCCGACTCAGATTCCTCCAGATCACCAAGTGACACCAATCTTGCCCTCAACCTGTCGCCACCATCGAAAGTTCCATGACAATCAGTACTGGATGACGGAAGATTTCGCGCTGTCATCTGCGTCGCAACTGCTCCGTCCTTTCCTCCATTGGCGTCTTCGACCGTCTCCTCCACTGTCATCTTATTCCCCATTATCAAACAAGGGATTTCAAGGATGAAGATCCACTAGCTGTCACAATTTCAAGTACTTAAAGCAGCTGTCAATTAGCAAAAACAACAGAACAAAAATTAACAACAACAACTAATGATCATAGATTAATTACAAACTTAATGTGTCATTTAATAAACAAACATCATGTGAAATTAATGGCTTTACTACTAAAGTTTTAAAAAATTAAAAATTGCTTTCAAGCAGCAGCAGCAATATTCCGACTTTTAGCAAAAAATTTCAGCTACCCGAATCCGCACACTACCTGATTTGCACTGCCAACTGTATATAAGACCTCAACCAGAAGTATCGAAATTAGCAAGCACTTTTACTAACTTTCTCTGAATTTTCCTCAGAGCAACTTAACTTTCATTCACTACCACACTAACAGCCTGCATGAAAGATTCTGCCTAGTCGTAGTTGACGCGATTTTCTAGTTACATCAAATATGGAAATTACAATATGTGGTGTTGTATTTTTACTGTAAATCCGTTGACTCCGGACTCCGGACCAAGTACATTTGTGCTCCAAGTTAATTAATTTGAAGCTATGTACAAAACTACGTGTGATAAAGCGATAGAAAAATTATATATTGAAACATATTCTTCCATTTTGGAACAGAAACTTTCTCCTAACAGGAAGACAACGTACATGAATTTCATTAAATATTATGTAAAACTGAACACAAGCTTAACATTATTAAATCTTATTAGTATTTTATTGAATGTACTAGCGGTTAAGTTTATTTAAAAAAATCATGCTTGATTATTCCACTAGAAACAACTTTAAGAACTATTTTGCTGAAAAACGGAAGAAAGACATAGATTTATTTAATATTATTATGTACATTTAATTTTTTACTTAAAAATAACTTAATTCATGGAAAAACTTGGCTTCTTTGACGTTTCATTCATATTTTCACAATTTAATTTACTTAAAAAATATAGACATGTAGCACACATTGTATTCTGTTTGGTCAAACTGTCTTGTAGTAATTCTTATTTTATTCCGGTTTATATCAACAATAAAATATTAGTAGTATAAATTACAATAATTACCATAATAGTTTGCCTTTGTATCTTCATGAAACATGGCTATTCCGTAATAAAATGAAATCGATTTCTGAGCTCGTAAAGATTTGCGCCAGTGTTTTGTGCTATACAGTATTACAAGTTGTTTACGTTTTCTAAGAAAAAACTCTGGCCTTGTCATCTTACCCCATTTGTGTTTTAATAGTCGCTTACTGTAAATATGACAATTTGTAGCAACTGGCAGACTTTCGTGAATGACCATGAATATGCCGCAAGCGGAGATCAAAAACAAAATGTAAACCTGAGGAGGAAAGTAAAAAATGCAATGAACCAGAACAACGTTGCACACAACGGCAATAAACAGACCCATTAGCAGAAGCACAGCTGGGACGTATTTTACAAATATTGGCTCAATTTCAAATAAAATTTGCATGTGCTTGTAAAGTGATAATGCTTCATATCCTGAACGAAACTGGCCAATTTTGTGTATGCTTATCAAATACGTATTTGCAATATATGTGACCAGAACTAGAGTTACACTTAATGTACGATTAGCTTCCATAGCTGCCCATTACAATAGCAAAAATCTGAAGACTTGGAGTACCAACTTCCACCGTGAAAATTTCAAATGTTTTACTAATTGATACATAGGATCTAGCCCGAACCACATGCCTGTTCGGAGCTCAGTTAAATGCCAACGTTGAAACTATTCCTAAAATCGCAAGAACGACGATTATTCAACAGAAAATTGCTTTATTTCAACTTGACAGAATTACTACGACTAGATACAACTTTTCAGACTGATTGGAGACAACCAACTTTTTCAACCGCACTTTTCTCCTCGACTCAAAATGTGCATTTACAAATAACAGAAGATAGAGTAGCTATTTCTAAACAATAAACAACTTCCTTGACAACGGCAACTAACAACGACGACGTTGTAACGGTTAAATGCACTACTCTTTTGAATAGGGATTGTTTCCTTAGTCAATGCACTCCATCAGATAAGTGCGCTGCTACTTGATAAATGCACTCGAATCGGAATTATGCTACTTTGTACTTTAACTGACACTACTCGTTAAAACCAACATATTTAGTGACAAATAAATAAATTATACATATTTTCTACTACATTATCTACTTCTATCTCCAACAATGCCAATCGGAGCTGTTAGAAGTCCAGATAAAATGCAGTGGTTTACAATGTTATTGACCATTAAGCCCATCACATCCGAGTCATCCTGCTTGATCATCTTATGAAGCTCTAAATTTCAATTAAAAGTATTTATACATCGTATTTTTTTCAAATTAAAGCTTAAGTAAATCGTTACTGTTTGAATACCAGTTAATAAAATACGAATATGCGTAGAAAACTTACAGCCGCTGTTACTAGCAATTATTGTAGACCTCGTCAGCTTTTTGTCAAACTCAAATATCTTTGTCATCATTGTACCTACTTCATTTACGTACAGTAGTTGTATTGTATTTATTGCAAGAACCGCAACAATGAAGAACGACAAAAATAAGTAGACAAGGACATGTTCAAGTGGAAAATTGCCAGAATTACGTACAAAACTAAAAATCAGGTTGACACATAAAAATAGAATTGTCGATAAAATTACAAACGACAAATAGAACGGCATTCGCTTCAAAACGCAATCTTCAATATTTCGCTTATATTCATATTTCTAATTTTATTGAAGAAGCTTCGAATTTTCATGCGTTACATTTCAACACTACCGGAAGTTAGGAGTGCAATCGGCATTTCTATCATTATACATTCGTTTCCACTGAACATTCAGTCCTGTATTAATTTCTTCTTAAAATAAACGGTACTGAGGGCACGACTTTCTAAAACGTATTATTAATCGACGTTAAATACTCTATTTTATTTTCCGTATTATAAAAAAACCTGTTCAGCCTTATGTAATTTATGAATAAACCCACAGTCATAATATCAAGGGCAATGCTTATTGATGCAGCAGCGGCGTTAAGAGACTGTTTGGTTTGAAATCACAATTTATAAAATTGCAGCTTCCTGTAAGAGACACATGTTATGAAGGCTATACAATTTACGATATTTTCCTGAAATAAAATTTGTTACTTTGGAACAGCAGATACAAGTCAAACGTTATTACCACATGTACACGGCATTTTGTATAATATGTTGAACCACATAACTCGAGTTCATACATGGCCATTTGCTTTTTGATCAGAATAAAAGATTTTAATTCGTTTCGTTTCCAATTTTTCGTTGTAATTTAAATGTTAGAAATAGCTGAATGATAATACATATTCACGTAAATATATCAGTAAAAATGCAATCACACAGTTGTATGTCGTTTCAACTCTTTGACAAGATATTCCGCATTCACAATAAGATATCGCA
>JAQIXW010005416.1:0-10428 GCA_034700685.1 Willowsia buskii | reverse complement strand
ACAAAAGAGAAGAAGCTATTTAAAATAACGATTATAGACGAAGGATTGCATAAAATAAGTGTCCCAGATTCCTCAAGTCTATCGTTTGCCGCAAAAACCACTAAAACAACAGTTTCGTGTTAATACAGATAATTCGCAAACGACAAACAAAAATGTCGCTCTTGTCTAGAATATTAAGCTGACTGATGGCGTCCGTTATTGCACTTTAAGGTTTGTGCATAAATTAGCGCATAAGTATTTGGTTCAAATTTGTACCTTATGCTTCCTTTAGTTGGTAAATTTGTATGAAACTCAAAGTTGGTCATTGACATTGACACATTCATTATGATTGATATTTTAATATTATTTAATAGCAGGTTGTGTTCATTCCTTGGTATTTCTATATAGTCCTTTTTAGTTATATTTCTTATAAATCTCCGCCCAAGAAAAGAATACAATGGACCCTTGTGCCAATTCTTAATGCTGTTTTTTAGTCTTCAGACAGCCAGCCCACTTATTTATGGATAACTTAGTCTACATGTATAAAAGTTCATACTGACTAATTAAGCCCTTACATTTTCATTATTACAAGGATGATGCAAATTAATTAAAAAAGGAAAGGCAATTTGAAAACAATAATTTAGGTATATGTAGATGGGTGAGTGTTTGCTATGCATGTGTATTTATTTTAATTCAATCATCCTATCCTGCATGCATTCTAGAATATTTCGTGATATTTAGAGTCGGCTTGAAGTAGCTTCAGAGTAATTATCGTAAATCTTTTTATTAAAACATTAGTAGCTTAAATTTCTAGTTGTACAAATTTTAATAGATAATAATGTAACTTCTAATGATGTATAAAAGTGACATATCACTCAAGTCGCCACTTGAAGTTGACTGGTCAGTTCTTTAACAATTATCTTATTTGTCGCGTTACTAAATGATGCATTGCATCGTGTTGCTTTGCCATTAGTATTGATAGCTATTAGGAATTACAAAAAAATCTCGCACGATACATCTACGAAATTACAATACATTGTTGTCTTCATTCATGTAAAATATTATACATGGTAGGTATATATTTTTATTTAAAGGAAGAAGTGTAGGCTAATAGACAACATTATTTACAAATAGTGTATGTACTTGTGTGGTATATGAAGCACTTATTATACAGTACCAACGCTGGTTGAGCTGGCACACACTAATTGGCAGGGGCCCAAAAGCTGTACTAATTACCAATTAACAAGTCATATAAAGTTTAAAAGGCAAGCAGGTAATTTACGACTAGTTGGCTCTTCGTTTTTCAGAGTTGACTATCTTTCATTTAAATATATAGATGTGCTATTGACTTATAATGTCATTCCATATTAGATGTGTATACATTGAGCTAAGTGTTGAGATAAGTTTGCATGATTATCATTTCTACCATTATTATTATGACAGTGAAGAGGAGCCGCTGAGCTCTGCAAACTTTTGTCAAACGATCGTTTACCCACACTGTTTGTGAAAGACAACAGAGAGGGGAGCTCGTCGAGTCGTTTTCCCTTTTTCTTTGTGCAGCTGTGGTTGCTGTGTGGTAGAATTGTGAGCTGCAGAAAAATTCATTCAAGATTTCGATGAAGATGTTTGTAACAACAGTCGCCAATAAATTTTCGTGTTTTCCTTGTTAATGAGAATGGTGGTTGCAAAAGAGGCTTTTAAAAATATCTGATGTTTGAAGTCTATGTTCAAGCTCATAATATTTGTCGATAAAAGCTACAAAGCAATCATAGTATGAAAGCTACAATTTGAATGTTTCGAGTGAAACTCAACAATTTCCCAAATCTTTGTCTAATTTTATTGATTTACTGAGAAACGACAGTGAAACTATAATACTGAATATGTCTCCAAATAAATGTTTCCTCATCTCATTAGGTAGGATTATGGATAATCTTGTAATACTTTTTTTGTCACTTATGTTATGCTACTAATATTTTTCCAATCAAATTTTGCTAATACATATATTTCTTTATATTGGTATGATCATTTTCAGCATTTACATAACTTATGTTATTTGCTTGTTTCTCCTTTTTCCTTTTGCTTCACTTAATATTAAACTTGTTCCTTTCTTTTGATCTGCCTACCTTCTCATTTAATGTGTACGTGGGCATGATCAGAAATAGCAGCTAAAATGCTGTTGTATCTGATTTGACATTCGACCTTTAAATTCCATTCACTTGCCTTGTTTTCTTTCGTTCACTTCAGCTTCAGTTAGCTTAGCAGAAGCAGCAGTGATGTGGATATGATCGTTTTTGAATTGTGGATCTTGAGACAAGAAGTAGGAGCACAAGCTGTTTGCTGCTTCTTTAACAAAGTCAAGTAGTAGTGACATGCCTCTATACCTATACATACATACATACATCTTTCTCATCATCATCATCTTGGGATAAAGAAAAAGAGAGAAAGAAACAGGCGAGAGATCCAAAGACGATGCCCGGAGGGAATCATAATATACTTGGTGCGTAGGATGTTTTCTGATAAATACTTACAACAACAATAGTATATAACATATTACACATCACTACATCTCTCTCACCTCTCTTCATCTCCTTGTTATATTATTCATAAATAAAAGTGAATAAATCCTGGCACGTTGTAATACACACGTTATGATGATAACGAATGTGTATCTTGGCTTGTTAAGGACGATAAAAATTCATCACAGGGAATGCCAGAAACCCAACTTTGTTGTTCAATACAAACTTGCAGTTATAATTGTCATTAGATTTCTTTAGCTGCAAGAAACACAACAAAGGGATTTTCTCTTTGATTAATTTTGATTATTGTAAATATTTTATGTAGTTTTGCTGTTAGATATGTCGTAATAATGTGATTTTATTTTTAATGTGATGATCATAAAACTTATTTTTAAGGGTTTGTTCATAGTGCTTTAGAATTTGAATTTCAAACTAAAATCGGTGACATAAGACAACATTTTCCTTGATGTTATTAAATGAGCTTACAAGTTATAAAAAGTAACAAACGAACTGAATAAATCATAATTCTAGTCTATAAAAACCATGCCACGACATCATATATGTCGAGACTGCAGTTTATATGTGTTGTTTCTTCTATAATAAAGAAAAGTTGATAACAGACACAGCCGCAATGACTTGTAAATATAGGAAATGAATGAGGGTCACACCATTGCTATCATGATGGCTTTTACCAGTTTACCCTTCGCTTCGGAGAGATGATCATCGTTATTATTGCTACTACAGATCGAGATCGACAACAAAGGCTTTCAAAAAGGGCTTTCCTAAACCATAAAAACATTTTTCATCTTTTACAATACGCTTGACGAAGATGATCGTTCCTTGTCTTTACTGTGAGTCAGTAAATACACAATGATCTTTTTAGGGCTGTTGAATATAATGATACTCGTATTATGACTTTAGCTGAGTCCAAATTTAATTTAAAGTCACACAAAGATGTGCGTTGCATTTTATACTTCACTACTACGTAAGGCATATATAAAGTCGCACATTACTATCATCATTACAGTCATTATTTCTTCAAATTCAATGTACATTTTATAAAAATGGGTTTCGGGGAGACGCTAAGTTTAGTTTACACTCACAACATCTCTACCATTTGGAATTTTATGTACTTGTTGGGTTTTTAACTGAATCATCATGTCCTACGGCTTTAAGAGTAGGAGTACATACAATATTTTGTCAATTGATGATCAACATGATGATGATTTCATTGTTGTTATGCATCACACTTTATTACTTCAAGTAAGTAGAAAAAGGTATCGAAGAACATTTTGTGGCATATACCCATAAAATGTTTCTCTCTGTGCTCTCATTTTACAAAGTCCATGCTTTACTGCACTCTTGTTTTGCTGCTGTGATATGATAATACTTTGTATACGGATGATTGCACCTTGCGCCTACTTGGTGGAGATTTTGAGTGCTATACACATACATAGGAAGGTAATTCTCCTAGGCAGATTGAAAAGATACAGGAATAAAAATTGTAAAGGGAGAAAACTTTCTCAAATACAACGCTCCCCTTATAAGCTTTAGGTCACAACAAATTTATAAAGAAAACATTCACATATTGTACCAGCATCACCAAATAAAACTGGCGAAAACTCATTGTTTCTGACATCCTTTTTATGACCTAATACCACATGCTAAAAATCAAACTGATATGTTGTGAAATACAAGATGAAAAATAGTCCTGTGTAATAAAGTGTACTTATAACTCACATATTAATAATAATGCATTCACAACATCCTGGTCATATCCCGTGCTGGTGTCATGTCATGCTTCCATGCTTTTCTGCCTTAGGTTCCGTTTCCTTCCATTCTAGCTAAAGCCAACCTTCCATATTTGTTGCGTGCATAAAAATGAATTTCATTCTGAAGCTCGATCTGCTGCTTATAATAAGCTGGTGTTATGTTACTCTTGTCATGTCATGTCCATGCCTGGCCAGTTCTCTCTCGATTCTCGGTCGCTCCGTATAGGTTATACTTTACATATTATTGTTAGTAGATCTATATTTATGATATATCTTTCTTCTTCATGCAATTCTCCCGTACACTATTATTATAGACACATCCCTGGTTTTATATCTAAAATTGGAGTCCAACTAAAATTCAGTCAAAGTTGTTTAATACGTTTTCCATATATCTATCACTATATGTACATTTTTTGTTTATATAAAGGGAAGTTATGGTGCGTGGTCGATCGTAGCCGTCGAGGCAGTGGTGGTGATGGTGCTTGATGCTCTCTGGCTTGCGCCTTTTTACACGCTGTTTGTTGATGCTCCCAATGTCCATTTTACGGAAGGTTAAAATGAGGAACATTACGAATTTATTACGGTTTTATGCTCCTTGTTATGGGATCCCTTCTCTCCAACAAACTTTTTCCCATTGTATTTATACTTAGTTGAATGCATATCATTTCTACATATTATACGTGAATCTCCCTAAAGGCGCAGTTTATATTGAGGACCATGATTGTAAAACCCTCTCTGCCTTTTTGTGTCTGCGTCTCTCTTCCTTCTGCATTATACACATAAGCACATCCCATTTAGCACATTATGTACCTACTTACAAGCAACAATATTGTGCTAAACGAGATATTACAGCCGTTTCCGTCCCCTCATCTTATTCTTCAATTTATTTTTTATCCAGAAATAAAGTCAGCGGTAAGAACTTTACAAGTCTAAATACAGTTCCTACTTCATTATATGCACGTATAGGTGACGCAAAAGTAAATACGTGGATGTGGATTTTTTATTTGTATTGTATTTTGTATTTGTGTAATCATTTTTCCATGCTTTATATAACGCGTTTGTGGAGAGAAGCATTTATGCATTTTGTTTGTAGTTTGTAGCAGAACCGCCTCAACTCCAAGATGCTCAACTCGATATCCTTCACCTTGGATTCCCTTGGATTGGATTACCACCGCCACCAACTTCATTCGAATGCTCATGTTATTGTTGTATTGTAGCTAAGTACGCACTCATCCTCGTAGTTGTATCATTCATGTACTTAAGCAATCTGTGAACAGGAACAGATTCTACCACAAAAATAAACTACCTCTCTTCATCTTTTATTAAACTTATCTCAAAGAGTGTATATCCACACAGACGCCAACTTTTTTACGAGAAGGAAGCAGCAGCAGCTGCGTTCTATGAACATGAAAGAATGACAATGGACACGTTTATAATACATACTAATAATAATAATGATATGCAACCTCCAAAAATTAATATGATTTTTTCCACACGAGATCCTGTTGAAGTTACCATAATGCACCAATAAAAGCTACTTATTTACTGTCGTTTACAGATAGTAATTTGCCCTAACAAGTTGATCTTCTCTGTTGTTATTGAAAAAAAAACTTTTTTATTGCTATCATTATCATTTTAGGAAGTGTTATTTACCCCGCATGTAATAACGAAACCAATGCAAAGAGTGTCCTTCATGGTGATTTTCGTCCAAGTCTATTAAGTTCTGATGGTATAACATGTATGATTAGGTTTTTATTACATTAGGTAATTTCTTGTAATTAAGACATTATTGTGCACTAATTTGGTCATCAGTATAAAGTGTAAATACAGAGTCTGCAAATAAGAATCCATTATGCATGAAAAAATAACATTTTTATTTTTTTTATTTTATCATTTTATTTTACACCATCACACATCTAAGGTTCTCTCTGAAAAAGTGATGTATCTGGAAGAAATGAGTGTAAATTATACTCAAGTTTTTACATTTCTTGCAAATCACTTGTCCAGCTTTTAAATATTTAGCACCACGCTTATAAATCTACCTATGTTTTTTAGTCTCATCCACGTTTTTTTCTTAATGACTGTCTAACTCATTTTAAATAGTTTCCTTACTAATTTTCTTTTGTTTCATGCGCCTCAAGCATTTGAAATTCTAAGATTCATATATATCGCAAGTCATCAGAAGTGAGCAAATCAACAAATGGAAGTCTCGGCAGTAAATCAAAAATATTTTCATAAGTGCATCAATAAATACGAGCAGTAGCTAGTGCATGTATACCATTGAGGAACGATGGAAAATATCCAATTCATATCGTTACATGTTTACATAGTTCATCATCCGGGTACGAGGCTGACTGACTGTGCACACGTAAAGTAAAACATTAAGTGTTCATTCCCACGACATAACCTTCGACAAAAATACATTTTCTCAAGTTTTCCTCTTACCTTCTTCATACATCATTTCCAAATTGGTGTACATTTTGTATGTACAGAAAACAATCTTCGATTTTCTTCCTTATATTCTCAATCTTTGGCCAAAATCTCATATTTTATCCACCAATCTATCCTTTAATGAATGTAATGTAGATCTATAAAATGTTTGTATGCATGTGCAAGTGCAATTGGGCTGGCAATTGTGTGCACTATTGATAACAATGATAATGATATGGTATGCAGTTGTGGCACATAATAGACAGGGAGGAGGAGACCGAGCTGCGTTTTTAGCTTTGCTTCTGTCTTTGTTGTCGTCTTTGTGGTCGATGCGATGTACATATAAACGAGATGTTTTGAAAGATATTCAAATGCATTCGCCTTGGTCGAGTTATATATCGTCATCTTTAGTCACTTTTATCTCTTCACTATTCCGTTCCGTTCTCTATAGCTGTGTAGCTGAAAACACTGTTCTACCATCATCAGCGCGTCAAACTATGTACAAGTGCTTGACTTGAGATAAAATTTTTGGGGACGAGATGTGCATGTAGAAAATATTATACAAACTGTATTTTCTTCCATGGCTAGGTATGTGCCTTACTGATTTTTTACTTAATGGTTGCCTACTAGCTTCTACATGATGCATGATGTGTAAAATAGAGTAAACGTCTCTTTTCTCACTAATGCCAAACCAACAACCAAAAAAACCATGTATCAGCACCACTAAACAACGTTCTTATGTATATGATGATCTTTCGCTCTTTTTTATTTTATTTTCATCATCATCGTGAATGTTATTATCATATCGTCGCTTCTCGTTCGGTATTTTCAGCTATGTCTTCTTGAAAATGGTACGCACGAACAGGTCATGCATTATTATAATGTGACGTCTCTTCTCTTTATCGTTATTGCTTTTGTTAGAACAATCTAGCCATGAATCACTTTTTTTTTTCGAGAAAGAGGTCCAAGAAAGAATTGAAATATACAAAATGTAATGTGGCTCACTGTTATCACGAGTCGCGTAGAGTAAACTCAGCTCAACGAATGCTCGGAATAATACAGTTTGACAGAGGAGCAGACACATTAAACTTGCTCTCTAGAAAATATACATACCTACATATTTTTTAAAAAATCTGTCGAGCGTACAAGGTGATTAGTCATAATTTACCACAGAAGAAGCAGGCCCTGGTGAGAACACATTAATGTTCGTTTATCTAAATGGGATAGCACATTAATGGTTCACTCACAGTCCGTGGTTGTGAAAGGCGGAATATTATTTTATGAAAGTTCATCGTATTGATGCCATTATTTTCAACTTACAAGTGTGTAGCCGGAAAGCAGGAAAAGGAGTTTGTTTCATCTGAAATTGAGATAATGTTATTGAAAAGTGGTAGTTTATGTGAGTAAGGGAGCTAAACAAAAATTTATTTATTAGGGAAAATTGCATTTCATGACGATGTTTTTAAACTGGAGAATAATGGAGATGCTTGAAGTAAATAAAATGAAAATCGAGACACTTTTTAAGTCTGAGAATGAAAGAGTAAGCAAGATTTCCGTTTTTACTACATTCCACAAAATATATATTTGAATTTTCTGTAGATATAGAGTAGTGCTACTTGCTTTCACTTAATCACATATTTGCTCTGAGAGTTTATGCATAACAAATGTTTGTTTTGGCACAAGGTCTTAAACCATCCATTTTCTTGAGCTAGTTAGCTCAATTACTTGTTGGCAGCGCTAAATCATCATCATCATTTCTTGTCGAGCCGTATATTTACTAGATTTTTTTAAACTTGAAAATTGTTCTGTAGACTCATCGTTATGTTGGTACATCAAGTATTTCCTTACTTCCACCTCAAATGTTCACTTTGCATGTTTTCATTCTATGCAATTTCATGGTGTTAGTGCTATTTTATTAAGTGAGACTGGTTATATAATACCTATTTCTATCCTCCAATCTGTCCCAAAATAATATGTTAATGTAGGTTGCTACAAGAGTCAAGTTATTTTTGTACGTATTAGTGAAGCATGCAAGATTATCCTTGTATTAGTTTACCTAAACAATGTGCAGAATGTTCTTAGACTCACAAGAGTGCCAGGGATAAAGATAGTTTCATGATCCAATTTTGGCTTGTTCAAGACCATGTTAAAACAAAACTTACGACTTAACGTACGCAAGCCGTTTGTATTAGCATTACAGACGAACAGACACTTTATCTCTTTGTTTTATAGGTTTCTCCTATAGGTAGATTGTACGTTGGAATAGATTTTAATCCTATTTTAAAACACACAGTAGTCGCATTGGAAAGTCGCTCTTGTTGACACTTTTCACTCCTATGTTTCAGGTGGAAGCTGGTCTTCGGTGACAGATCGGTTGTGCATCACTTCGTGTGTATCCTATACTGGAATGGGATAAATTTTTACATAGAGGATGGGTGTTACAGATCAAACTAAACCTTTTTCTTGATGATTTCTATCATTTTACATATTATATTAAGATTAATTTTAAGACAAATATGTACATGCACATCTAACCGAACTCATTATTTTGCATATATGAATGCATAAGTCAACATTGTCTCTTCGCTTATTTCTTGTGTATATCTTCAGTATAACAATTGCCGTGTGTTTCTCTATGCTGGTAATTGGCACTCAGCTTCTGTCACATTCCAACCAAGTAGAAACAGTTAACTTGTTCACTCTTGTCGTATACGTAATGTAGCAATTTGAAGTACTACAGAACTCCTTTTGTTGTGGTATGCGTGATGATGATAATGATGAAGAGTGGAATGGAATACGTAAGTTCTCAACTGATGTACTTGGTTATAATGAGAATGCAGAAGATAACATTAAGATGATTATTCTTGACTCATGCCAGAATTACAACATTAATAGGAGGTACTTCTTATTCGACACAGCGTACGGTTTTCCTTTGTCTAAAATATGTAACCGATTGTAGCTTTCTTTTATGTACAATACGCTAGTCATTATAGAAAAGCCTGAAACGATATATACATATATATTCATATAGCCCGAGGAATTTTCTCCCGTTCTGCCTATGCTCTGCATTTCTCCCGCATCTGCAAATGCTCTTTGATAATCCTCGCAATTAATGATTGTCATCAAGGAATGGAGCAGCATATTATAAAAAGAAAAGTATTCATACATAAAAACAACTAGAAAACAAACAAATCTCATGTACTTCTCTACGCTTAATTTGTCTTTCGAAACATTAAGAATCAGAGATCAAAAGCTGCAAAGATAAATCAAAGCATTTTATAGAGCATATATACAACCACATGTACGCAGACACTAGCCTAAAAGAGGATATCATGGTCTCGTTGGTTGGAAAATTTATGTCACTCGCCGACTGCTGACATTTATGTAACACTCATCCACAATTAAAATTGCTACCTTTCATCTCCCTTTTCCACGCTGAGATTCTTTTCCTATGCATATGATCATTATTATATTCAGTAGACTATATATAGTCACACAATACCTAGCGTACCATGCAAAAATCCATAAAGGAAACCCACACATTACAAAGCGTAAAATAATATGATTACGCAACTGAAAAAGGAAAAGTAGAAGAAAAAAGATTTATTTCCCATTACAGCATTCACACAACATCGTATACAAATACATACACATAGGAGGAGGATGATGTGCTCGTTTATAAGAGCCACAACAATTTGGTAATATAATAACTATAGTAGTTTTTTTGTTGC
>JAQIXW010005415.1:0-10428 GCA_034700685.1 Willowsia buskii | reverse complement strand
GTAATGCAACTACAATGTCTACTTCGGATTTAGTCCTTTCTAACGGGACTTTCAAACTATCATTTGCTTACAATTATCCCCATTTTGTTACATGCATAATATTACACGGAGGCAAGTCAATTAGATATACCTATACTCTGCTAGGGTTAAAGATTTCATTTGGCGTTTTGACACTTCTTGGAGACACGCAAAGGGCCAAGTTTTGCATGGCATTCCAACAATTCCAAGACAAAGAGGATAGTTAAATGATGATACGATGAAGGTCAATATATATATATCAGTTTAGAAGCCTCTGGGGCATTGTGACATCGTTTCGGCTGGCTCTTATGCAAAGCATTTTATGGGCAAAATATTTAACTGTTTGTTAAATACATTTGACATTATTCATATATTTATCTTCCAAATTTCGAAGTACCAGTGAAAAGTACAATGGATAATTGTGATGGCAAATTGCAACTCACAATACAGAATAGAATAGTTAAGCATTTCCTAACTTAGCATACCCGGCTAAAATGTATGATGCATGCATGTTTCGAAGTTGAAAGTTGAATAGAAACAAGTTGTAGTAAGTTGTATGCAAAATTCAGAGTACATGCAGCAGCAATCTTTCAGTAGCACAGTCTACCAATGTAGATTGTCATTAATCATGAATCATGAGCCAGGATAACAAGATGTATGCCATGTAAAAATGTACATTAGAAAGCACGCATTATAAGCAAATATTGCATTTCATGATCATTTTATTATTGTAACTCTTTTTTATTCAAAGTTTTTCGACAACTGGAAGATGAAAGTCCCTTTATTTTAGCATCTTGAGGAATCTTAATATTGAATGACACTCAGATTATAATCGTCTTAAAATTCTCCAGTAAAACATAATCGGGATTATATAATTTCCGAGGCAACTTAAAACTCCACATTGAATGGATAATGTGGATGATCATTGACCCATTCAAGTCCACAGGCACGTCCGCCACAATCCATTGAAGTGATGTAATCCATATCCTGCTTGTTCAACTCAAAATCAAAAATGCTCATGTTCTCAACAAGTCGGTTCTTGTTAACCGTTTTTGGAATGACAATTACGCCACGTTGTACCTAGCAAAAAGAAAAAGAAAGAGTGTAATTAATTGCCTAGCCAGAGCTGCACGGAAAGCATGACATATCTCGCCTTAGCTATTCTCTTCATCTCTTCTAACCTGCCATCTTAAAATAATCTGGGCAGGGCTTTTCCCCAGTTTCTTTCCGAGCTCAACCAACTTTGGATCTTCCAAAAGTTTAGGATCAGTAGGCTTTGCCCATGGACGGTCTGGAGATCCCAATGGACTGTATGCAGTCACTGTTATGCCTTTACTCTTGCAATATTCAATCAACCGGTTTTGATTCAAGTATGGGTGACATTCAACCTAATATAAAATGTGATAATAATGAATGTATGAATGAGTTATGCGAATAATATGTTATGAAGGAGCTTCTAGCAGACTTGCTAACAAACCTGGAGGACTGCAGGTTTAATTGTGGAAATTGCAAGAATGCGATCAATTTGCTTGCTGCTGAAATTGGATAGGCCAATGCTTTTAACCAGACCTTGCTTAACGCATTCTTCCATGGCCTTCCATGACTCGACGTAGTCTGTGTCGCTGAAGATGAACTTGCCGTCGGCATCCTTTGGAAATAGCTCACCATCTTCCTTGTAACCCATGGGCCAATGGATTCTAATTTTGAAGATCTTTTAGTGCATACTCTGTTTAAACTATTTTGTCATGATGGCTATTAGTTTTCTTACAGGTAAAGGTCAAGGTAGTCCAGTCTCAAATCTGCAAGAGTCTTTTTCAAGCAAACAGGAACCAGGTCAGCCCGATGGAATGTGTTCCATAGCTAAAAGCGAGTGAAAGTAAGCATGTTATTCATTAGCTCATCTTTTCATAATTTCATATCTCCGGTGCAGTCCACCACATGTGACAAATTAACAAGTAATTAAACACGATGTAAAAGTAATCATGACTCTTGACCTTGCTTGTAATGAAGAGATCTTCACGTTTCACAACTCCTTCGCTCAGCTTTGCTTGAATGGCATCTCCGACTTCGTGCTCGTTTTGGTACACCAGAGCTCCGTCAATGTGACGATAGCCTACATCAATAGCGTCTTTGACGGCTTGAGTTACTTCACCAGGCTTGGACTGATAAATAAATGGGGAAATTGTCAGTGACAAATTTGATATGGCATTGCCAAATACTCTACGGATCTCTTCTCACGCTGTATGTTCCCATTGCAAATTTAATCCTGGACGAGTGAGTCATTGGAAAGTTTCATATTATGTCGTATTGTTTATTTTTATTTTGAGCAACACAATGTCTCTCTGTATTCACATGAGAAATTGAGAACGAATCTACAAATTCGTAATATTAACCCAGTAAAATTCTTTAATGGCTGTCATAAAATCTGTCATGATACGGTACATTTTATTATTGTTATTACATTCAAAAATGCCGAAATTTCACTTCATGTACAACAGCTTTTCTATCTCTCACGTATCCACCAAGTCGCATAGCATCAGCAAAACTTCGTCGTAGCTGTAAATACTTAATATGATACGCGCAAACTAATTTCCAAAAGTAAACACTTGAGAAATGTTACTATACTATGTGCTGTTGATAATCCTGAATGACTACTTAGATAAAAATATTTAAAAAATGAAGTGAATGACAATTCATGTAAATACTCTCATTCATCAATTGAAAAAGTTATGACTGTAATTCTTCAGGTTGTAATATTATAAAGTAAACGTAAGAAGTAATGTGACAACGAAAATAAATAAAAAAGTAAAAAGAATCTGCGATCCGTGAGAACGTTTTGCAGGATGTTTATATACATTTTAATTGAAGTTCTTTTTATAAAAGTATAAATACTATTTTTGCTTTGAAATATAAAAAGGAAAACCACTACCTTCCATGTTCCGAGTCCAAAAACTGGCACGGTATGACCATCGCTTAAAGTTGTTCGTGGAATGGTGGCAGCCATGATTTTACGATGTACAATTTTCTTTTACTCTGGGATACGTTTGCTAAAATAACTAATAAATGGATACAAACTATAGTTAAAATACACTGAGACAAAGCAATGATTAGAGAAAAAAATGCTTTTCGGAAGGAAGAATCACTGGAAATTTCCCTTAAAACACAAATTTTATTTCACATACCTACTGAACCGGAGATCTGGACCAACTGACTGGACCATGTGCAAGATGAGGTGATGTGGTGGAGAACGAGATACAACCTCTGTAATGCCAGGCATAAATATCTAAAAATGCTTGTGCTCATGATTCTCACACAAGTGGTTTGATTGTCCACAATATATTCCACTTGAACGATACTCCCTACAAGTAAAATATCCAGAAAAATGTATTACATGGACAGAGAGTAGGATTGGGTTACGTAGAAGGTGGGCTATATTAATTTGTTAAAAAGCATACGCCTCAATGAACGATGAACCATGAACCTGTTGAAGCAATAGGCGATCATTGTCAGTTGTCAGCCCCAGGATATGTAGAGATGCTCCTGAATAAAGCAAATAAGTGCATGCATGAGTACATGATGATGACGGAACAAGCATATTGATCCCAGTTCCAATGCTAATTGATATATATGTATGCCGTAAAGCAAGCAACATGAACTGTTCATGATATTCTTTAAGGCAATTTTAGTTATGTGGGTGGACAATGGTCAGAATGTCAGGATCAGGAGAGAACCGACAGACTCATTTTAATATATAATTTGCTGTCTCGCTTTTAGTTCCTATTCTATCTTGTTGAGATAGTTTGCTGAGTGCTCATTATATGAAAGTATGAATGATGTACATTGTAATTTTCCACTTCACTGCGGGCGTGTGCTGTGCTTGAAGTTTATGGAACACCAGCTTATCGAACAATGCTACACAACATGAATTATAAATCGATTCCTCTTTTCAAGTGACTCTTGACAGTTTCTATTCATAAAGAGTTTGAAGCATAAACTGCACATGTGCACATATCATGTAGGCATGCTTGGTCATTAGGTTTTCTCCAGAAAGAAGTTGTGATTTCTAGCGAGTACATACGTATCTATCTAGAGTTTAGTCTTCAATAAAAAGATAATTGTTAAAATAATTTCATCATCAGTTCATCTCACAGTAAATTGTTGGAATTATAATATTGAAGGATGCATATTATGGAGGGGAAGGGACAATTTATGTAGTATAGTATGACTAATTCTCTTCCACATTTTTAGGAGAATCTGCAATCTTAGATTTGATGAGGACTGCATACGCAGTTACATACATATAAAAATAATATAATATGCTAAATAAATCATAAAAGCTTTTTTTACGTCGTGAATGGAGAATCGTGAGTATCTTTATCTTGGAAGGCATAAAACACATATAAACTTCGCGGAAATCTTACGATGATTCATTCATAAATACCATAAAAAATGTTACAAACTGGTGCTTGCATCGTCAATGACTACTAATACCGTATTAATTAAAGGAAAATAGAAAGGTCTTGTTTAGTTTTTAAATAATAATTAGAATAAAAATAACTCGTACTCGTACAGTTTGTTCGTAAAACGAAACCAGAAGGCCTTGCTTGCGAACAAAGAAGCTTAAGCGCATTATGTTACGCTGACGAGCTATCTGAAATTCAGACAACTTGCTTCGTGTTCCCTTCGTATTTCTTCGTTTTTATGGTACCTGGAACATGTTATCGACTCAATTCCATGAAACAGTGGCGACAAATGGAAGTTGCAATTGTCGGCGTTGGGAAAATCTTGCTCATGACAATAATATTTACTGTTTGTTTATAGTATGTATGAAAGCTGAACTGTGTGGGAATCGTAAGCATTGCGCAATCTTCAAATGCTTATGATAATGACTAATGACGACTTCCACCGTTGAAAGATGATGGTCGAGACGATTAGCAAAATAATTTAATTTAAAATCACGTTCGGTCAAAATTTTTTAGATCATGCGTCATGTTTAATTTTCCAATACTTTCATTTTCATTAGTTTTGTTTTTTATGCGCAATTTTCAAACTAATATTTTCTGACAATTTAAAATTTATATGCGTGCTGGCGCTATAGCTAAATTTGAACAGTATGGTTTTATTATGATTCCTTTATTTTATATCAAATGCATATTGGCTAAACGCACAATTGCGGACTGTAGTTGATGATGCTCGTTATTTTTCGTCCTCTTATGCGACGTGTTTATTGACAACAGTTTTGTGAGATAGAAGAAATCATGAAGGAAGTATTTACATGTTCCATTTCGTCGAATCGATAGTAAGCTGGAAGCAGAATCAATAGGCAGGTTTAATTATTTTAAACGAATGAGTGAGCCAAACGCTTGACGTTACACGTTACACCATTAGGATAAGGACCAAAAAGCAAAATATTATGTCATATGTATATGCTGCTTGTAATCATTTCATAAAACATTGCGACCTACATCAACAGTGGAGATAGTTCCATTTTTAAGTACAGCTAATGTAATGTTTCTTGATACTTGATATTCATTTCTCTTCGCAATTCAATGACTTCTTTGCAGGCTGATAATTTTCTATCTTCTAAAAAGAATGAAAACATCTCGTAAAATCTCGTAGTTTTATCTTCTGGAAAAATCTACAAACTAGTTTCAATCCTAACGATTTTAAGGAAATGAGGGAATAAGGGGGACAATGCTATTCAGGGCAAGTGTCTTTAAAACTATTGTTCATGTCGTGATTTGATTGCACCAATGTTTTTCTATTCTAGTTAGATTAACAACGGGGCATTAATTTTCTAAAATCAAGTGCCATGCGTGACAGATAATATTTTTTTGAAAATCTATTTGTACTGCAATGATGAGCTATTCATGGTGAATAGACAGTAAGTGTCCCAATTTTGAGTACCACTGCTATCTTCATACGGGAGAAATCAGTAATTATGTAATGGAATTCAAGTTTTAACAGTCAAAATAGGATAAGAAATAAGAACGAATGATATGTATGTTGGCACTTTCACCATAAAATATAGCTCTTGCTACATTCCTCTGATGAATAAATGTCTATGAATTCTTGACAACATTACATAAATTTACGGGGATTAATAAATGATGGAACGTTACCTTTACCATTGTGTTAAATAGGAATCCTAGTGCGTCAGTTTGAAATTGCAATAAAAGCAATGTATACACATACAATTTGAATTCGTTTGCCGCTCTATAGTACAGTTTTGAATTTTCCTTCAAGTAATGGTTCCGTCACATGTTAAGTATGGAGGAGCCAAACACGATTACGTAATAAGAAATTTCCTTTTGTACGAATAAACCGCTTTATAATGCATTATGTTTCTTAAAACAAATAAAACTTACGACTTATCAATCCGTAACTCATAAATGAAGAATTGGACTGGACTAAACCATTATTGCAGTACAAAAATGTTGCTGACATTCTAAATTTCCTTTATCAACTCGAAAACCCCTATGATACCATGTTTATTTTTAAAATCTCTTACATTGAACATCCTTTTGCTGTTGACTACTTAATCGTTGTTTAAAAGAAATTAGTCAGAGCGTTTCTCTATAAAATCCTACACAAAATTCCCATATTAACTATGCAAAACTAGCAATCTGTCTTTTTAAAATTTTAAGATGCGAGCTAATTAATAGTTTTTTTTTCATAAAGAGAATAAGTGACTAATTTGAGAATGAAATTCATGAAAAAAGAGCGACGAGTGACAATTTGCACTTTCTTATTGTAATAGTTCCAGGCTTCCAGAGAAACGAACATGCTACTGCTTTTTTAATGATAAGAGCTATCTTAAAATTTACAATGTCACAAGAGAAAACGAATTTTGCAGTTTACATCATCATTCGGCATGAATCGACAGGACTGTTTATCTTGCATTGAGAAAGGAGACTATAAGTGTAACTTGCTTGCCTAAACTTGCCCATTATTTTAGGTACAGGTACATGCATTTGTTCGTTCATTTCGAATTGTCATTTGTCAACATGATATACATTTCTATACTGTAACATAATCATTTCCATGCAATATATTTGGTTCAAATCAGCTTCTTCTATTACGCTGACAACTAGTGGAAGTAGAACCAGTAGCCAGTTCTTTCGTTACGAAGCGAAGTGCAATTATGATGACATAATAACAAGCGTGCAAAACCATTCTGTATGAGATCTCTATAAATGAAGAGGTTTCATCAGGATCCCTCGCCAGTTCCTTTTGACAAACTGACATTAAGTAAACACCGCCAGTCGAGCTAAGAAGTGCAGCCTCTCTAGAGCCTGATAAACATACATTCAGTAAACTTAGCAAACGAAAAGCACATCAGCTTAAGTATGAAATTAGGTTGAACATATAACTTTTTATAAAGTTCCCTTTATACATTTTTTGCACGTGAGCAAAAGTTGCGAAGTTAGGAATATAGTATTCTAATAAGAGTTACAATTAAAAATATTCATAATAATTAATATTGTCCCTAATTTTCAGAAGAATACCGTATTTTTGTGTGCGAAAGTTGAACGATAGTAAATCGGTGATATTGAAGTGTGGAGGCAGTGTGTGTGACATTCAATAGATAAACTGAAGAGAATAGAAAAACAGAATTTGAGGGATTACACTAGAAGATTTAGTTTAGTTATAGTTTATGTACTTTTGTGCTTCCACTGAATCCTTCAAAATGGCTAATCGACTACGTATATATCGGTATGTGTCTTTGAGAACAGGCAACCGGTATTTTGCAACGGCTTTCGTTCTTTGGAAACATTTTTGATGTTTGCTGGATGAAGGACTACGAGAATCTGTACATGATTTCCAGAGAAGAATTAACAGGTAGGCGTAAACTGAATTTCTCATTTTAATTATCCAGCCTTTATTATTATGAGCTTATCAAAGGTTAAATAAAACTCTCTGCTCATGTCACTCTTTCACCGAGTCATGTTTAAAAAAATCGGGTGGCGGAATTTGTATGGAAAGAGAAAGGATCTATATTTAATTTATTATTCAGAAAAGCTTATCACTAAATCTTTGCTATGATAAATTTAATTGATTTTGACACTACCTGATTCAAATTCAAATAATTATTATCCAACTTGAGGCCAATGAGCGCGTTTCTGCATGGAATACAGTTTGGTCGTATTCGTATGGTAAAAAACATACCAGGTATTCCAAGCATGTTCGTAGTTCACACTTGACTGTGACTCGTGCTTTCCGTTCCGACTCCAGCTAGACTAAAATTTAATGTCTTACAATTTCATCTTGTTGGGAAGTTATATTAAGCCTCCTATACTAATAAGTCGTTGTTATATTACGAATTTAAATAGCTCCATAGTAAATATTTAGTATATTTCCATAAATGTCAATGCAGCCATAAAAGTCTAAATAAAATTCAAGCTTGATGAAACATTTTTTCATTGCTTCTAGAGATTAAAAAGACGAGAGCTACTTTATTATTGAAAAGACAACTTGAACTTGAAAAAGCCATCGTTTTAAAATCCCAACATAAAAACGAAGTTACAACGCAGCTGGCAAAAGGTTGTTGAAGCGATAATAATGTCATAGCCATAAACCTACAGTGATGCAATTTTCCAACTTTGGAAGCCCGACTAGTTAAAATTATTACTGCTGCATCGGCAGCATCAGTTGGGTATCAAACATTCATCCTGTTGTAAAATCTATAATTATCTCGCTGTCTACGGCGTCACAATCAGTATGCAATGCAAACATATATAGCATCTTCAATGGCGTTAAATGCATTTTGAAAGAGACTCTGCTGTACTTGCATTTTTTCACGATCGGCTATCCGCTTTTATCTTTATCAAAGTTAAATTGTGTGCAAGTTGACCGAAATCCAAATTCAAGATTAGTCCAGATTTTGTGTACTCATGTCTACCATTATCGCATATCTGTACACATGGTCAGTATGTTAATAAATGAATGTATTAAATAAATACTAACAAATAGAACACACACCGTAATTTTTACACGAATTTTGTTAAAGAGAAATGTCTGCCAGTTTAGACACAGCTTAGAGATTTGAAATAAAAGTATTCTTGTTTTGTCCAAATAGGCTGTTACTAGAATGAGACATAGAGTCATAGTAAGTATACCATCAGGGGTACTATTTTTAATTAAGGCTCTGATTGATAAGTTCATCTGCCTCAAAAACGACTTATTGCACATGTATGTATGTTATTATCATTGGCTCAATATAACAACTTAAAGGAATATAAAAACGAAATGGCATATCATTTTACTCATAAAAACATGTTTGTGTTTGATAAAAACAAAATTATAATCTTGAAGGATAAAAGATGACATTTGTTTTCCATTGTTATCCTCCATTACATAATGCACAATAATAATGACTGATCGCCTCAATGGCAGAGCGGCAATAAGCCATTCTTTGTCTCGAGATATCAACCCGTATTAAAGGGTTGAGTCTGTAAAGTAAACAAATTATTATGCATGTAACAGAATTAATTTGAACCAGTATGAATTCACACTATGGAACATGCAATAAGTCTTTTACACCTGGAAGAACACAAAAATTGTGCTAATACGTTTTGAATTTCAAACTCGTCACTGGGCATTTTGTAATGGCCACGATAACAGTTTTTCAATCCTATGATGCATGTATCGTCATCATCACACTCCGTCGTCGCTCATTCATAAAGATAACAACAGGCAAAACATCTTTATGAAAATAGCCACTAATAGGCTGTCACGTTACTTTTTTTCCTCTCATGGGATCATTAACACAGAATTACGCTGTGTAAACATTATTTTTTTACTACATCATCACATCATCCACCATGGCCAACTTTTTATCAGTCCCGATTTTCATAATGAATATGTTTCATATTATTATGTTTGCGCAGCCTCCACACACGCATTAATAACCAGTGCAGTGTGGAAAAGGATGCTCTAAATATCACATCCTTAACACTCCACAACATGGCCTGTCGTCAAAATTAAATTTTTACATAGTTTCGATGTGGAAGCAGACATAACAATCAATAAAAATATTATCATCATGTAGCTCATTCTACTGCGTGGAACAGGCTGGTGTAATGCCTGTATGCAGCATGGTTTTCAAAATGAACTTTGAAGGATTCAATCTCGAGCTATGTGCAAGCTAAAGAGAGATTAGAAATTATTTATTATTGTGACTGTGTGAGAAAAGTGGAAAATCTTTGAAATCCAATTGATTTTTAAAAGAACATAGTGAAAATATTCACAACTGAAGCACAAACAGTTCGATTAGGTTTGATGCTTTCATACACAACGGTAACACAGCTGCCAAGTTGTTTTTGGTTGGTTTTTTGTGACTGTATTAAAAAATAAGTTTAGGTTCATTACATCAGGCAATTTCAAGTTTACCATTCCAGTTTGTACTTT
>JAQIXW010005414.1:0-10430 GCA_034700685.1 Willowsia buskii | reverse complement strand
AATATGCATACTTTTCTACAGCATAGAATCGTAATAAAATAACAAGTGAAAGTCTCCGTCCCATTAAAGAAAATTCTGCTTGAAAAATTCTCAGAAATTGTGCTCATGTCCGTTTCGCTCACATCTCTAGTAATATTTCATCGTCCTAGTTGTTTATAGAATTTTGAAGCATTCATCATGAATGCATATAATATATTACTTTCATACATTGCGTGCATCAGAAAGTTGCTTCACTCAATATGCATTTTCCTCCAAAAATTATGCCGAGCAAACAAAAATACACACAGGAGAAGCTTATTGAAGAAAAGTTTACTTTAAATAAGAATATTCATATCATCACTACAATAAGTTCAGTGGAGTTGCCAGTAAAGGGTGTTTTTTTTTTTTTTGCTTTTGAATTTTTACATCTCTAATTTCTGCATTTTAAGTTACTATCAGAAAAACTGCATTCCATAGTGAAACGAATGTTTTTGAGGATAAGAATGAACTTCATGAAATGCTCGCTTGTGCATTACAACGCTTACTCACTGTTATTGCAGTCATGTTTTAAACTTTTACCATTACTACGTTTAACACTCCGTCGGACATAAATTACAGCACACCCTTTTATAGCTCCTCTGGAAGTCAAACACATTTTATATATATTTTTTTAGTAAAAGTAGACCTCGTTTAAATGTTATGTTTGTGAAATGGTAATGGTGAAAGCATCGGCCAAAAAAACAGAATTTGTTCCTTACCACCACCCACCCCTTCTAGTAACTGGCAAATTTTAGCCTCCAGCCCAAAATGTAGTATCATATTCTTGTTTATCTTTTACCTTAGTATTTAGTACGTTGTAAAATGTGGTATAAGAGATTCTTGTTTTTCATTTCTTGCTCGTTAGGTAGGATTAATAAGATATGTATATGCTATATTCTCGTGAACCGATATGTTGCTGCGAGCTCGATCAATGGCATTTTAATGAAGTTCTTAGCATTCACTAATATGTATAAGCTATAAATAGAGGATAGTGCGTTGGTAATCTATACAAAACACAAGTTGTATATATACGAAACTACATAAAGCCGCCAACAGTTTTTATCTCTAACCAGAGGACATTGCCTTTTATGGTCTGGAATTTTCAACGAAGCTGTTGTATTCAGAAGTTTAGAATTGAACTAAGGAATTGAGACTATGAGCAGTATGACTTGTGGAACAAATATGTGGCACCCTGGCAAGTCACAATAAATTGATATTGACTATAATAGAAAAAGTAAATGTGCCGTAATTGATTTTGTTAGACGGAAACAGCTCTGATGTATGACGCAGTGGAGCTTGTCGCAAGAGCTCTGCAAGTTCTGGATTCCAGCCAACCTCAAAGGATCGACATCAAATCCCTTAATTGTAAGAGTCAGGACACGTGGCAGCAGGGACACCTTCTACTTGATGTACTACGAAAGGTATGTGCAAAACTTTCAGAGTACATATTTTTGAGGGAAATGACATCACCGTCAGCACCTATATTGTGTAGCGCTGCTACTTTTTCCCACGATTGTGCCAAAAAATCTGAACAAGCACTTTTTCACGCTAACTTACACATCCTTTTGATTTAATTTAACTCGAATGAAAAATCAGCTTCCGTTCCGTATGATTTGAGGAATCCGTGCTACCCTTTGTGTGCCATAATAGGTATTATTGGAAACCACAGAAAAATGCCAATAGTGCGAAATATCCTTAATGTTTTATTCATTAGTAGCAATTTTTCGAAGAAAAGCATCTTAAGTGTCACTCATTCTATTATCTTTTCACATTTCTCCTACCGAAGCAAAGCAAATGTCTCAAACTGATGAAGAATGACTATTTGTTTGTCTGTCCGTGTGTTAGCCAGAGTCAGGCTTTATATGTTGACTGTTAGATTTTGCAATGAAGGCTAATACATTGAAACGTTAAATATAATTTATAATTGGGGTCCTTGAATATATGGATTACCACTCTTTCTATGATATCTCATGCTGTATCGATTTTTTGGTAACGTGGTTTGTAGAGTCCAATATATTTGGAATTTTTCAACTCTTCCAAACACTGAACGAATATTTCAAGCCAATTACATTTTCGATCTTCTACATCACAGAGAGCGAAAAATATTTCATGTATTTCGGGAGAAGATACAGGAGGCGGATGAGTGGTCGTTTGGAAAAGTTTTGTACTGGAATATTATGGTTCCAGTTGATTTGGCAAGTGAGGAAACGTGAAAAGAATTTTGTGTGCTTGAAATTGTGAGAAAGACGAAACTTGAGAAAATTATCCTTTTTCAAGGAATATTATGTACCCCTGGCCTGCAAAAGACTCATGTTTTATGGTCACTTAAATCCGTCCTCCCATGTCCACACCAACTTTACTATAAAAAAGAACACTATACTACGTGACTCCTTTGACTCTTTACAGATCCACTTTGAAGGTATAACTGGCAATGTTGAGTTTGATCCAAATGGATTTCGAGGAAACCTCCAACTGGACATCATTGAACTTGCCAAAAATGTAATAACAATCATAATATTTACAAGTCATATCGTATCGTAAAATGTTAAAATGTAATACTTGGAGAAAACAAGTTTAGCTGACATTCTTTAAGAATTATCTTTAAGAAAGACTTTAACTTTCTTACACGACAAATCATTTATATTAGAGTATACTTACAAGTAACTCTATAAAATTGTATTGATGAAGTTTATAATCCGCAACAACTTATCATGCGAATCATTGGATGGTACAATTTAGGGATTTTTACGAATCGGAATTTACAACTCGGCCGCAGAAGGGGAAAAGTTTACATGGACTAGAACAGTAGAAGAAACTCTGAGGCAACAGGAGGAAGATTTGAAGGACAAAACTCTATTTGTCACCACAATCCTTGTGAGTGCGTTTGTGAAATAGTTGGCTTGTTTGTGCCATTTACGCTGGTTTACACTCGATAAGATACAAAAAAAGCTTTAAAAATTCGCCCGCATTACTAATGACGCGTTCAATATTATCTATCGTAGGGTCCACCCTACGCAATGAAATCAGAGGATGGTAATTTCACTGGGTATGTGCCAGACCTAGTAGAAAAACTTGCAACTCTCTTGGAGTTTAGGTATGAAATTCGAGATGTGGCTGATGGGAAGTATGGTGCCCCAAATAATAAAACTGGTCGATGGAATGGTATGGTTGGTGAAGTTATGAGTGGAGTAAGTTTAATTTCTTTTGAGAATTGTCATAATCAGAGATATGGCTTTGTGCTTAGAATAAAAAAGTGAAACTTTTGCGCAATAAATGCATGCTACTGTGTCTATAGGTTGCAGATATGGCCGTGGCCGACCTTTCCATTAATTATGATCGTGAAAGTGCTGTTGATTTTACAAGTGAGCTAACAGGATACACGTCATACGTCCTATGAGAATAACATCAATGTCAAGTTACAACTAACATGCTCTTTTTTAAAAATAATACAGTGCCATTCATGAATCTCGGTATCAGTATCCTATACAAAAATCCAGCAAAAAAGCCTCCAAGCTTGTTCTCGTTCTTGGAACCGTTTAATCCAGAAGTGTGGATTTATATGGCTACAGCATACTTGGGTGTATCTTTGGTTCTCTTCATCTTGGCCAGGTAATGAACTTATAACACATTGGTCAGTGCGACTGCATTTTCATACATATTAACATTTTATTCAAAGAAGTTAACGATTAAACTCATCGGAGAAAGTACAAAAAAATAATGTTGATCACGATCAGCGGTTTCTAAAGCCAAACAATATTAGTTTTTCAAAAATACTTGCAAAGGAGAAAGACATTAGTTATATTAATCTAGGACCAGGAGCATTTAAATCAAACACTTTCACCCCACAATAATGTATAATGTTTATGCAGAGTTCATGAATGAATCTTAAACATGGTAGAGGAAGCAGTTTAGTCACTTTGTTTCTGTATTTTGCTTTATAGTAAGTATTATAAGTATCAAGTTGAGAAAATGCACCAGCTTTTAATGTTCGATGAAAGTATCCTATTATCTGGGAGTGGTTTGTTTGATTTTAGAAATAGTGTAATTTGGGCTATTTATTTGTTGAATGGTCCGTTATAAAGGTTACATGCAACTATTGCCAAAAACTTTTTAGCTTTTGTTGTAAAGTAACCGTAATTAGTCTCCAGAATTAATTTGTATATCTTCTGTTCGTTGTCATATATAAAAAAGTATCGTGCATAAATACCTTTATCGGTGATAAGTAGAATATATTATTGGGCAAACTGACCAACTCATAGAAAAGTAGAACAACTCGGAAATAAATAACAATTAATGTGTATACGTTGTGCGTACATTGAGTAATAGGTTGTGATAGATGACATTGTTTAACTTAATTTATTGAATGTAATTTAATTTAAATAATATGTTATTCTGCTTTAAACTTCGCATACTTATATATGCCTATGTGTAGAATCAGTCCATCAGACTGGCAAGAGCCAGCACCGTGCAGTAGTGATTATGGCCAAATCCTGGAGAATCAATTTAATATGATCAACTCTCTTTGGTTTTCTACGGGTTCTATAATGGGTCAAGGATGTGATATCTTGCCAAGGTAGAGCAGATGAAGAAACCGATGTGATTATTATTATGGTGTTCTTGGCATGTTGCGCAAAATACATACTACCTCTTATATGTATGAAGATAACAGAAAAAAAAATCGCTGGAACGTTTGTCTCCTGCGACATATCTATTAAAGCACTTCAGCAATAAAAATAATGCTGCTTCCCCTTTATGTTTTCACTCGCCCACTGCAGCCATACCTTTTTTCTTTTTCGTTTTTGCAATGCAAACCCTTTCTGAACGTTTTCACCCTCACGTGTTCTCTAATTTATTGTGGATTTCACCCTTTGACCCTACATAATCACTGCATCTATACAACAATGTGAATAATTTTGCCCATTTCACATGCTCATTTGAAGTGGCACAGAGAATTTATAGGGCACCCTGCGGTGGCATGTAAAAACACTACTTTTACTGCTGACTGTGCGTAGTGGCCATCTGTGAAACTTATTTTCAGCGTGCATGATGAAGGCTTCGTTCTTTGACACATACCTAATGTTAGGATGCAATAGGGAGTGTGGTTGACGGTTGACGTGTTACTTGTTTTATTGGTTAAAGTAATCATACACATTAATTATTGTAATAAATGAGACAGAAGAACATAACAAAGGTAACTACAGTTAGGTAGAATTCTACGGATATGAAAACAATTTGGTAAAAGATGCATCTTCGTTAAAAAATATTTCAGGAATAAAATGTAATTTACTAATAATAATGAATACAACAACAGCTGCAAGATTTCTGGCATGATTGAAAAAAGTAAAAATAAAATGACTACTGGCATGGCTGAAAGAAAAATGTCATTTTCGATTTGAATGATGTCTATATTTACCAGGATAACTCCTATTCAGTGGCAAAACCCTCATCCATGCGTTGAAGCCGAGGAGCTAGAGAACGATCTGGGAGTCACTAACGCACTGTGGCATAATTGGGGGTCGCTTATGCAACAGGGTAGCGACATTGCGCCCCGGTAAGGACAAACACACTTGGAGAAAAGCACTACTTGGCTGAATGAAACAATATCTAGCTCTTTCTCTTTTCGTATCTCTCTCTTTTACTCTGACCGATTAAAAAAATGTTGCTAGTATTAAATTATTTGACGAGTTTGTTGACGTTACGGATTATATTACATTTACAATATACTGCGCAAATAAACTTTTATCAACTGCTGATGTAGTGCCAAATTAGTTGACTCATCATTCTTTTCAGAAGCGAAGTAGATTGCAAATAAAAAATATAGAGATAGCTTTGCTATATATATACCTATACACAGTAGAATATAGACACTAGAATTTTAATTGTTTAAATCATATATATTAATTTAGAGCACATAGAGATAACATTACTACCGTAGTTTATTGTGAATTATAACAGGCGCATTTTCGTTTAGTGTGCAGAATGTCATGAGAAAATTAAAGCAGCTGCTGCAGAAGTCGTCATTGCAGTGGTGTATTAAATGAACCATCGTCGTGTCGTGATGATGCTCAAGATATTACGGTGTTGCTGCTAGAAGTAAATTCGAAAATCTCGCATGTAGGTGAAATATCAATGCATGCTGTAATGAGAAAATGTACTATGCTTTTTTGAATCTGCACGTATGACATGACAGTTTTCATTTAAATCATCTGTAGGTACGCTTAAATTTTAATGTATCTACAGGGTTGATTGCATGTTGATATGGGCATGATGTGCATAGCGTGCACTCACCAAAAACCTATAATACATATTTTTGGCCGCTTTCTCCCTTCGCTTCATGTTCGCAAAATGAACAATTTTTGTCCATTTTCCACCGCATGCTGCATGCCCAACGCTTAAATTAGTTAATGTTTTCAAGCAACTGTTTTTGTGTAGACTGTTGTAACTTTGTATAATGCTAAAATGAAATTACATTATAGAAGGAAAATTAAACTATTATATATGTTTATTATATTTCTTTTAAAGGGCTCTTTCAACAAGAACCGTTGCAGGTAATTTTTTAACTAAACATTGCGAGAATATTATGATAATTTATCTTCTAGAAGATTAATGGATATGAGTAAATCGGATAAATAAGACATAATGAACTTGGGAAAATCTTGGGCAATTATTCATCTTAATATTTCCACTTCAGTTGTCCTAAAATGACCATGTCGACATCGAGTTGACTTGGATCATTACTTGCAATATTTCCCTGTCTAAATTATCCCTCGCAATGTCTGCTATATTCGTGTTTAAGAAAAATCTCTGTTATTAAATTACTCTCTCTCTCTCTGGTTTGTAATAGGAATGTGGTGGTTCTTCACACTTATCATGATTTCATCATACACAGCTAACTTAGCTGCTTTCCTGGCCAATGAGGGTATGGAAGAAACTATCAAAGAGATAAAAGATCTTCCGAACCAGAATAAAGTAAAGTATGGATGTGTGAAGGGCGGAACTACACAGAAATTTTTTCAGGTACATAACCTAAATCGCGTCTGCTGTAAAAATGTGAACAACTTGCTACTTTAAAAATCAAAAAAAAATCAGCCGTAGACATAATGTGGATAACATTAATGTGCGATATACTTTCTAACAATTTATAACATCATCCATTTTCAAGTTATGACATTTTAAGACAACCCAATAGTCATTCATTTTAAAATCTCATTCTTTCCCTTCACCAACAGTTCCATGACTAAACGACAGCACACCCCAAAACGAGATTTGCTCGCATAGATTACTTCCAATGATGTCGAGTTACATAAGTTTTAGCAGTTAGTCATGTAACACGATATGCGACGTTGACTGTGTGACGCCATTCTGGGAAGATAAAAGTCGAAAGCCGAGATAGAACAATACACTAAATAATATGTGATTTTTTAAATTTATTTTAAAGCTTTATTCAAAAGAGCTTTTCTCACATCTTCATATTATGTTTACAAAGGTACATTATAATAGATCTTTGAGCATCACAATGAATGAAGCAGCCGAAGCAGGTTTATTTGTCTGGCATGCAGGAGTTATGTGCGAATCCCTTTCACCTGTCAAAAGCTCTTTGTGCTGTAGTAAATACAAAATATATAGGTAGTTACATGTGTGTGTTCGTGTTCTCATCTCTCTCTCGTGCCTTTTATCTTCTGTTTACTGATTTCTCTGAATAGAGCACCATTTTGCATTATGCATTATGGAATTGCCACGACTTCTTGTCAAGTTTTCCGTTCTTAGACACATGAAGACACTTCCATAATATGATATGAATAGCTATAAACTTATTGACTTATAGGAATTACGACACAGACTAGTACCATTACTACTATTCCTGGTTTGTGTGACAAGTAATTAATGGTTCCGGAACTAAATGTGAAGCATTGCCAACAACTGCGCCGGCTGGCATAGTGCGCATTTGGTTGTTTAAAGGAAAATTGTTTTTCATGTGCTTTTTAAACGATATGCCTTTAAAGCTAACACTGAAAGATACTTGACAGAAAGACGGGCAGATAAACTTACGTGGGGATTGTGTAGAGATACGTCTCATTGAATCACGAAATCACTACAACCAAATAATATACTGAGCATTATTAGATTTTTTAACAGATTGTGATATGTACTTGTGTGTTTTCGTACTTAGGATATGGTACAATGATAAAGCAATTATCTCAGTTATAATAATTCGTTATGCTAATGTTTATTTTAAAATCGACAATATTCAATCGAATAAATGACCGAGTGTGGTTAAAAATAGATTTCAGTATCCATTAAAGAAACCGAAGAGTTCGCTGTCTTTTCAACTCATTAGCAAACTAACACGTTCAGTGGATTTTTGTAGGTTTCGGCTGTAATATTTATGTATTGGAATTTCTTAGAAGTAAGGAAGTACATTGGAATTTAAATTGGAAGCGAATTTAATGGAATAAATTATCCCAGTCGACGGATGAATGTTGACTGAAGATATGACTACCGTTATTGTATATACTTGCTTATATTGGTTGTTTGCAGTTTGCAAACTTTCCTCTGTACAAAGAAATATGGACAAACATGGCAAACATGAAACCTGATCCTTTGGAAGACACTACGCCAGGAGGAGTGGATCGCGTAAAAAAGTCGAATGGAACTTACGCTTTTTTCATGGAGTCAACTAGTATTGAATATGCAATTGCTAATGACGAAGAATGCAGGCTGACTCAAGTTGGAGGATTGTTGGACTCTAAAGGTTATGGAATCGCTTTGCGGAAAAGTAATGATACTAATTATTGGGAACTCATATATTCGCAATAATAATATGCGTAAAAGATGCTCATTTACGCACATTTTACGCGGTTATTTGAGGGCGACACATTTTCTTCTCTTTCGTAGATTCGCAGTTTAGAAACGCCTTCAGCAATGCTATTCTCTTACTACAGGAGAAAGGTGAATTAGAAACGCTAAAACAAAAGTGGTGGAAGGGAACAGGGTTATGTGCGGTAATTCTGCTAAAACCATATTTATAAATAGCCTATGAAGAACATATTTTTACATGGGTTAATGATTCAAAACTTTTAATTGTTACAAAGACTGCTGCGCCTCCTGCTAGCGGTGCAACTGCCTTATCAATGGCTCATGTGGGTGGTGTTTTTGTGGTCCTGTTAGGTGGTTGTGCTATGGCTTGCGTTATGGTATGGTTGATTTCGTATAATATGGATTGCATAACTGCCACCACTGAAAAGTTTTAGGTATGTGTGCTTACACACGTGTTTTATTTGTTTTAGAGCATAATTGAATTCATCTGGAAGTCTAGAAAACTTGCAAAGAATGTAGAGGTAAACGTAAATCTTTAAATCCGAGTGTAACAAGGCAAATGATTAACCCTAGAGGGTAACGGTTTGTTAACTAACATGACTGATTTGCTGTGCGGTTTGGGTTTTCCGTCGTGCCTCTTACAATAACTTTCAGAGGCGAGACAATGGAAGAACCGTTGTGACCATTGATTAACGCGCGTGATTGAATGGTACTAACTTACTTCAAAACAGGAAGTGACACATTTTTTAGTCTAGTTAGCAAAAGTCACAGGTTTGATGAAAGTTAAATGTATTCTCTCAGGAGGACTTTTGGGCCGCCGTTTGGAAAGAGCTGAAGTTTGCCATTTTCTGTCAGGGTGACACCAAACCGGTAACTGAAACCCCCGAATCATATCAAATCAAATCACACGAGTCATATTTCTTTAGCAATATCAGATTGACATTTTCATTTCATTGTATTTTAGGTGAAGAAGAGCAAGCCACCATCAGATCCGCCAAGTGAGGGAGGAAGTGTGCCGTATTTGGCCTTCGACCAAAAAGAGCCATCCGACTAGAGAGACAATTACTATGAAATAATTTTTATGATCACAGCCGAGCTTGGGAAATTACCGTTCATTTTGAACCAACAATATATAAGTTTAAACTCAATTATTATTATATATGAATGGTATGCACATTCATGTTTGTAGTTACAGTTGTGCACATCACAATCATAAAAATATTATTCGAACATGTTATTATGAGTACAGCTAACAGCTATATAGAATCTTGTTACATAAGGTAACGTTCCATATTATTTATTTTTATCCGAGAATGATTGTTAGAGTTAAAATGTATATATATACTTAGATATTATCTAAGTTTAGTAGAGAGTCATTATATTGTAATTACAATCAATAATGTGAGCAGTCGATATAAATTATCATTTAGGTAAGAGGAAGAACAGAGCAACAAAATAGACGTGCCTTATATGAAATTTGATAAATACGTGTTATAATAAAGTGCTCCGAAATCACGAGAAGCAAATCGTGCAACGTAACAGTATATCTAGTTTCACACTCTTTCAATCGAAATTTCAAAGTATCATTATACCTA
>JAQIXW010005413.1:0-10431 GCA_034700685.1 Willowsia buskii | reverse complement strand
ATCAGCTTCATTAACAAAATCGTCTTTGAGATAAACGTTATCAAAGTCTGGGCAAGACATAAAAAAACAACTACGTAATGTTGAATTTAAGAAAAAACGTAATTATCCCATAATTCAATAATAAAATTTCGTGGTCCAAAATATTTAAAGCGTGCTCATTAGTTTGAAACATTCTTTTTTCTTACAGCTACGATTTATAAAAAATGCCACTTTGGTTGTTCTATTGTATTAAAAATACTTTGAACGATGCAGTGCAATGCAGTTGCGATCAGTATAATATTAATATTATTGAATTGAGTCATTTTCGCAAAATGTTTAGGCAGTATATATTGTGCGTTGTAAGAGTGAGTGAGAAGGTCGTGTGCCTTTTCTCTTTAACACAGATGGAAAAGGGAACAAAAAATGCTCTCTTTGAATTTCAGAGTAAAAAATATATCACAACTAACTATATGCATCCACAATTTCTTCTTGATATTGCACAGTGCACAACATGCACTCCTCCGTCAATACTTACACATCAAATTACATTCCATCTTCTGTCTTGTGCGTGATGATGATTATGATGATGATGAAGCAGAAAATTTGTGGTTTTGTTGATGTAATAATTTTTTTTCTCAATTTGATGACACCGTCTTAAGTTACACAACATAAGAGTTCTTGCAACTTGTTAGGCGAAAACTAGGGTATCTTCATGATGATTTTCGTCTCTAAATTGGATTAACGAAGTGCAATTTTTTGCTCAAAGTGAGAAACTGCTTGCCAACAAAAGTCAAAGAGAGATAAAAATCGGCTCATCAGTAATTGTGTCTCAATGTAAGGCACAAGCAGAAAACAAGCAACCAAAATGTTTTTGAATAGCGAAAGAGATATGTCGAACCCGACCACAGGCAAAAAAAGTATTTTCTCCTGTTGTGTTTGATCATTCCGTGATAAAGATTTCAGGATTATTGTCGACTAGACAGAATTCCTTCATGATTTACATGCATTTTGAGTGCACTTCTAATTTGTGAATTTGTAAATTGCAAATTTAACTTTACCAAATACAGACTGCGACAGGTTCTCCAACAAGTTTCATATGAATACAATAAATATCTGTACTATCGACTTTCACAGAATACACAGAACGTACATTTGGACTCTAAATATCCATTCAGTTTATCAGCAATAATGATACTCCGCTTTCCCATTAAAGTTCTGGGTATGCTCCTTATTCCTACATTGTTTCTTAAGAAAGGTCACTCATCCGACGTTTTTAGAAACTTGAAGTGAGAATTAAAATAGTACGTATTTGGCAAAGGTTGTTATCATCAGTCGTGTAGTCGTGCTACTCGAGATTTAATCAGTATTCATGAGCGTTTTAAAGTTATTACATGTTCCCTACCTACATAGCATGACTGCGAGCTTTCCGCAATTCTCACAGAAGCTTGCAGCATCATCCCGACTTGTGATTTATGAGGAAATTCTTGTTATTACAAGGACAGCACAATATTATTGTGCCGAAAATTAGTATTGTATCATCACAAGCGTTATTCTATGATGTTGTCCACTGACCATAATATATGTGGCGGTGTGGTGATGACAAGCTATATATGTAGACTTTTTTTTACTATGTAGCTCACATATCAAGTCAACGTTTAAAATGTTGAGGATTTCGGCCAGGATTTTTTCGGAGATGAGATGATGAAAACAAAAGAAGCGTGTGCTACCATACTAAGATACTGTTGTTGATGATGACATAATACCGTTTGAATCCGGCTTGTCAACACAATATTCTCTTCTCAGAGTCGTTTTCGTTATTGGTATTATCTCACCTGTTTCTCGGTATGGGGTCCCTTGGAGTCGTGCTTTACACTGTCAAGGAAAATTCCAAAGTTTAGTTTTGAGCCCCTTACAGCTCTGATGCAAAGATGTCGGTTGCCCTACTAAAGTGGTGGAGCAGTCATTCAAATATCTGTTAACCTCTCTGTCACATCAATTTCGTGCTGCAAGAAACACGACAATGTTTGAGAAGCTTTTTGTGGGTACAGGCAGTGGTTATAATAGCATGCGTTCCAAGCTCCTAGTTTGAGACAAATTGAGAGTTCTGTGGAAAAAATGAATCTGCATTTCAAGCTTTAAAAAATACATCAAAATCAATGAATACTAAAAGTTAAACCATAAGCGATTTTAGTGAACTGATGCATTCTTTTCTAAATGTAAGATCAGAATTAGTACACAAATAAGCTTTCAGTGTTTCATGATGACTGGTTATCTCATTTCTTTGTAGCGTTCTGCAACTTTAGTACAAACGTAATTTTGTGAACGATATGCTCAAAAAGTACCACGTTATTTCATACGAGACGACGTGAATGAAAACGAATGCCAAAAAGTAGTTGCAAACGGCGAACCTAAATGTAAATACCAGTAATAGAACCGGAACATAGATAAGCCAAACATGTAATAAGAATGCGATCTTATATATTTACCAGTCTCTCTGTATATTTAGTTTATACAAACACAGGTTATCGATTAGCTTCAGATTCAGATTATATCATACTCTCATTTTAATTAAAACGCTCATTAATGCTTATGTAAAATCAGAATTAGCCTAAAGAAATAGTATGCCATTCACATTTTGCTTTAGAGTTAAAACAACGATTTTTCTTGAATCTGTGGATTGTATATGTATGTTACAAAAAATAGTTAAACTAAAAATATATATTTATACCTTTGTTTAAATTCAATGCGTTAAAGATATCACTGGACACCTTACATTCAACTTTCTTAGCTCATACATTACAATGATCATGCCATCCATTCAGTGTCTCTGTTTTTTCGCAGTTTTCACTTGTGAAACGGTTTCACGGTATGTAGGTCTATATGGCGTTGCTTACTACCTTATTAATGCTTGATTTGATGATCTTGTTAAAGAGAACTCATTTGAAAGTTTTCTTTCTAAGCACTAAGGGTTCAATTGAACTTACTTGGGTCATCAAAATATTTCACATAGCCATGCTCAGGCTATCATTATTTTGGTAGTTCGGTGTACTCCTGTCAAGCTTGTTAGTGGCTACTGTAAACTGCAACCAACTTTTCACCGACTCATACAGGTATGCGTAAATATGCATGTACAATGTGTAATGTAATGTAGGATCTTGAATTCTTTTCATGTAATGCATAAACTCACATACCACATATAAGCATGATTATAGAAAACATCTTATTATCTATATGATAATCTTTCACCTGTCGTGTTTAAAGTAAAACTTATTGTAGATTGAGTTTACTTACAATCGCAATGATGGATACTGGAGGGTTTTTATGGTTTGTTACATTGTTCATAAAAGTAAGTTCTTATACTAGCTTACTAATTGGAAGCTAAAAACGAGTTTAAATTTTAAAGGCGTTTTTATTGAAATACATAAAGATGTTTACTTGCAAAATATTTGTATGATTGTGTAATTCATTGTACGCAGTCCATTACATCTTTTTTACTTGTCTCGCAAAAGTCCATAGTTGACAGGCGTGTTCCTTTAATTATATCATAAAACAAGCTTTGGAAATTATGCAATCCATAAATATTTTTATAACAAGGTGGCATACAACACACTTGATCTACAGTGATCTCGAAATCTCACCCTAGTGGTCTACCTTTAGACACCTATTGTCTTGACCATTCAACGATAGGAAATATGATCCCATGAATGCGTTGGTCGAAAACAAAAACAAGGTAACTTTATTTTCTGAGATGTGAACCCCAAGTAAATGACCAGAAAAGAAATCCTCAAAAATTAGACGCCTCATGTTTGTAAAGTGCTTATGAACGGTCTACATTTAAGACGCCCGTCATAACAAAATGTCTGATGTAGACAGGAGAAAACCACAGTATGTTAGTATGCACGAGGAATAAAACAAAAGGGGATAATAATCTATGTGGTGAGTGACACCGGCTAGGCCATGGCAAGCAAATAAATGCATATACGTCAATTTCAGTTTTCGCATTTTATCTTTGAATATCTCAGGCATGTATCTTATATCAACATCACTATTACTTTTTTTATTTAGTTGTCGAATGTGTATCGATAGTAAGATTTCATGAAGATTATGATGAAGCAATATCACTTGTGCCGAGTTTGCCGACAGTTTCGTACATTTGGCTCTAGTTCTAAAGTCGCTTGTACATATTTTGGTATTTTTGAAAGGATGGCTTAATTGGGTATGAATTGAATCAGAGACCGTCTTCTTTTACATCATCATCATCCACTACAAAATGTAGGTCAGTCATGGGCAAGGCACACCATTGTTTTGCCCAGATTCTTTGTCTTTCTGCTTTTCCGATCCACCTTAAAATAAAACGAATATAGGTAACATTTTGACGGGTAAGTATATTGTGTTTTTTCAATCCATGCTGCTTGTAAGCAATATCTCATTTGTACCAAAGGGATAATAAACCTTTGATGATCTGTAAATCATTCGGATCTACCTATCGACCATAAAATGCTTTAGATGCACTTCACAGTGATCCTGATGATATTTAAACGTTTTTACTGCTATTTACATACCAAATGTGTTGTTCCTCCTAGTTGCGGATAATAGCTAGGAATGTCAATTTCAAAGTATTTTTATATAGTAATGTTGTGGCAATCGGATTTTCATTGTCAAAAATGAAATGTCCACTTTTTCACTGCCACTTGAGGAACTTTAAAGATTGGGATATCATAAATGTTTGCCGTTTGTGCATGTAATCTTCGTTGTAAAGCTTTTTTATGCATTGTTGAATTGACAAAGAACTATGCGTAAGAAAGTTTCACGTTGCAATAAGCCGCCTTATAGCTTTGTCAGTGTCAGATTTAATGAAGACCATTTCATTCTGTCAATACTTTTAGGTAATAAATCCATCATAATGGTCATAGAGTGCGGTATTGTTGAATTATACATCAACTATATGTACAACTGAAAATACATATATTCATATTGATGTTACGATACATCTACAGGGATAAGAAACTATCATTTTGTTTTATTTTTAGTTCTTCAAAACGAAATCAATAGCTGATGGAATGCAGAATGCATTGTATAGGTCATATACATAAGCACGGAAATTGATAGCATGTCAATTCAAAACAGTCATTCCGAAACACAAGTAGATATATGTATTTTGTAGTCGCATTAATTTTCACCAATTGATCGATTAATGAATACACTGGTCATTTACAGTATCGGAGATATACACATTAAAAGTATTAATATCTTATGTGTTACATGCTGTTAGCACAATACTCAGTCAGCTCATTTTTTAAGAAGACAACTGCTTCTCATAATTCATAAGCCTCACATACCAGCATAACTGTCTGCTAATCAAGTTGTTGAGCTGCTTTACCTGTTATTCAGTTTAGTGAGAGATGCTTTAGGATTTTTAGTGAGGAAAACTCCCTCAAGAGATGTGTCAATTTTTAGCCTATTAACATACATGTAGAATTCGATTGCAAGATTCGTCACAAGTAGTTCATTTTTTATGTAGTCTTCTGCTCGAGGGAGGACGTGGTGCCATATTGTAGCCCATGTGTGTAGTTGATACTGCACCCAATTTTAATGTATTTTCAATGTTCTCTTCATTGTTGTCAATTTGTCACAGACACTGCACTAGAGACGAATAAAAATAGGAAGCAGACCGGTCAAGTAGTAAAGTGGCCATATATAGCTACAGGCATAAATGAACAAGCCAAGTTATTGAAAAAGAGATGAAGATCGATTGTCAGCCCACTTATTTTTGTCGCATTCATACTCATCATATTTTGAAAATCGTTTTTAGGAAGACAGTCATGATAGATAATTCTTGATGGTGTGGCAGGCATTTAGCAATGGCTATGCCATTCTATCAATGACACAGTCGGAGCAATAGTGAAGCAAAGATTTTTATTGTGTTGAAAATTGTATTTATAACATCTAAATTAGGGCAGGATGACACCTTAAACAAAGGCCTGTTGAAATGTATTAATGGATGAGTACTAAAAGAATGCAGTTTTTTAACTGATCTGTGCCAGGAAGGATAAGGACAAGGTAGTATGCAAAATTATTCAGTGTAAACAAAGAAGCTGCTATGTATATTAACTCTGCTAAGGAAAGGATGAATACATAATTACGATCATTCGCAATGTTGTCACGCATTAATTGTGGAGTAGCCAGATATAATGATGCAGAGACTCCTCCAATACGCTCGGTTTTGGTCTAGTGATGATTCACACAATAATCAACATCATATTTGCACGGATGAACTACATGTCGATAAGATGTAAATGTAAATGAGATGATTGTCCATAGGCAAATTTTTTGCTTGCAATTTTATTAGGAATTCGACAGTTTTGCAATCGATTCAGCATTCTTTATAGAGATTGCGGTTTCATGCATTCATACTAACTTTTGTCCTCTACCATGTCCCTACCTCTACATCTCTTGGGCGTTGTCCCGGAACACGAATTGAATCAATCCATCTCATATTTTGATAGTTTTACTTTTCCATTGCGCTTTGACAGTTTAAAAAATTATGCGCGTCAATGATATTTTTTGTAAGAGATTACTACAATATCTGTAGTCTCTTTTAATCTGATCATAAATTAAAAACTGTAAATAACCATAAAACTTTATCGAATGTGTAAAATTGAGCATCAAATGCCTCTTTGTATGTTATTTAGAGTACAGCCAATTGCATAGCTAAATATTTCTGTTTCCACACAATCAATTAACATAATTCTATCATAATAGGTACACTTATCAACAATATTATGACTATGAAAACGAAATTGAGAATTTCAAACACGAATTTGATATTGCGTGTCACATTGCATCGAAAGTATTTCGACTTGAGTGAATCACGTAATAAATTTCACATCCCATTCAAAGAACTAGCCATTTCTTTGCAACTACAAACTACCTAAACCTATGTAAAAAGTAGTTAGGGTTAAAGGGATGACTCGCTGTTCTTCTCTGCTTTGCTAGCTCCGAAATTCAATCATATTTTCATTAGAAAACTTTCTAGGCTCATATTCTTTGCATGAACAAAGCTAGTCAATATTGTTAGCAGTATCCACAGATATGCCCACAGTATAGCAAACGGCTATGGGTTATTAAAGTGGTAACAAATATCTGTGAACTTTCAATATATCTCGCTTGCGGTATAAAAATGAATCTCAATTGATACGGTCATTGTTTTAAGGTAATTATGCGCACGTTAATCATTAATTACTACAAAAAGGCACTTTTACACACCATAATTCTAATTTTCTGTGGTGATTCACCTGAATGGGTAATTGATCTTCCATTTTTGGAATGTGTGTCCAAGTTAGACTTAAGTTATAGCATATTATTTTCCTACCCCTCTAGGATGAATGCAGAATCGTAAAGAAAAAAAAACCATAGTACAACACAAATTGCTAATGTAGGTAGGCGATGATGTGACTCGAAGCGTGCAAAGGTTATTGTTACTATGAATAGGCTCATCATCATCGTCGTTCACGACTGCACATGCAAAGCACTGCAATTCTTGTATTGCTGAATATATAACAACTGGTCATTAGACTTTGACGCTGGGATTTTGCCTTGTAACTAACTAGAGTTGAAATATGAAAATGGGAACAGTAAAGGCTTGGTTTAGGATTTTTTCTATGCCCACATCATTGTAGTGAACAAGTGCATAGTGGTCACTTTTATGATTATGATTATTATTGTGCACATAATACAAATCAACATCTTATTATACACCAACAATAGAAACGGGAGTCGATGACTTTATCAACTTTTATGTACCTTCAGTAAGCAAACGAAATTCTGACAAGATTATCCTCAGATATGACATAAATTATCCTGGTTTTTTATGTATACAAGCAAAATTCAGATGTAGTATAATCACATATATGAACCCACATAAGTGGATATTTACTTTCACATAACTCTCCAGAATCATACAGAAGCTTGTTGAAATATAGTAATATAATATGCTTCCGTACCTTTAAAGGGGATGCGTACGTAGACCAAAGTAATTTCAGTAGCTAGTAAAAAGAGAAGAGATGGGGTTGAGTTGAGGCAGACGAAATCTGAACTGTATTCCTCTTTCATTCATTATTTTTAACCAATATGTAGTTCAATACTATAAACGCTACTATGCCTATGTGCTCATAAATTATTTTTTTGTATACCATATTTTTTATTACTGTCATTGTGTGTCAACTGCATTTCCGCATGACAAATTTCACGAGGCATGACGGACAAGATTATGATCTTGAATTTGTATATGGCCACAATGGTGATTTATAACGAACGTTATGCGTTTTTAACTATCAATGTTGGTTTTGTATGGGGAAAAGTTTATACATGCATAGGTACACATTTTAGTTATGTAATGTCTTTAAATGTAAATTTAGTCTCCGTACGGCCGTACATTATTGAAATCTATTTGGCTACTGCAAATTTCAGTGCAATGATGCAACGAATTATGTATGTGCATCTTTGCGTAAACTTTTTCATCCCCGAGAAATCCGTAATTCTATTGATGACACGAAATGATGATGTTATAATGATTAAAAAACGGAAAATATATGTTCCTTCCAAATAAAATACGAAGTTATACAATGACGACAAAACTGACAAGTGTTCTTAAAGACCGATTTTGCGTTGTCCATATGCCCATTTTTTCTCGTTAAAAGAAATATAATAAACATTTTCACAGATGCAACCATTACGTTTATATTATTTGCTTGTCCTCCATTGGTGCTAAATTAAATTTTGCATAGCTCCACGTACATTACACTGTAACAAGTGAGTATAATAAGTGTTCGTTTACGGTCAGACCGAACATAAAAAAGTTGGCGATGTAGGCAACTCGTCTATAAGAAATACATACATATACTAGGAATCCCAACGTAATCAACAATCTGTCACATTCCATTATTACTACTACGGATGATTTCACCATAACTTTATGGGATTCTTGAAAAACTCATCTCGTCATAGTCATGAATGTCATGTAAAGTTGTTATGCTCAGTGAAAAAATATTTACGAGAAATTCACGCATAGACGGTGCTATGTGCTATGAAGTCGGTAAAATGGGTAATGATAATATTACAACTTGGTGCCCGTTTGTCACAGATTTTGAATGTCACATTCACAATTTCTTAAATCTCTTGTAACATACTGCATGCTTGCGCATCAGTCGGGTGGTGAATGATGATAATCTCGTCATTTCTTCGGAGATTTAGTGCAAACTGAAATATAAGAGTTCTCTTCCCCACGTTTTCGTCGACTAGTGAGTTAGAAAAAAGTTAGCGGTATGTTATGGTTTATACTGATGTGAATTTGTTTTTTTTACCTCTTTGAGAGTAGTAGTCCAGTTTTATGGTTGAACGTTTTTCAGGTCGAATAGGGAGGTATGTACAGAGTATAATTTGTATTTATAACATGTACATCCCTAGAACATGTCTGCAATGCGTCTGATGCACAATCATTCATGATCACGATGACAAAAGGAAACAAACTGAGTAAAGATGGTGAAATATTTTGGGTTTGTTAAAACCACAAAAAATGACAATTTTATTGTTTTATTTAGATTTCGATAGTAGACCTAATAAGCGTGCAAACTAGGAACTGGTAGGAACAATAACAAATAATAACATTGCTGCATGTTGTAAGACAAATAATGTTATAAAAATGTAGGGCCTATTTTTTTAGCTTTTCACAAAATTTGTGTAAGTTATGATTCATGAGTCGCTAAAAGCTCTTCACAGAGAATTGCATTGTGTATATTTTTATGATTCTGATTCCTCTACGATATCGTGCATGTGATGTTGATTCTCTCTCGTGATAAGAAATATCAACATTGTTTTATAGCTCAGTTGCTCAGTAGGAAATTCAATTGCAATTGAATTGTACACATAAGTTTATTATCATCATTGCTAATATATTTATACCGCTATTTTTCTCTGATGTGACATTCTTTTCAAAAACTCCGATGCGCAAATATGCATAGACGTGTTCTTTGATGTCACGTAATAATGTCTATCAAGTAATAAAAAAGTCAGCCTGGTGCATGCTTACTGCACAGAATACAATAAATTCATATAGGATTTATGTCCGGTGATGAGAAAATTGCATTATGATTATGCTTATCATTTTCTCCGTGCATGCAAGTTTGAAATTCAAACATGACTTGAAAACTGAAAGAAGGAATATAATAGGATATAATGAATTTCACATCATATACACAACTTTAACGAGTGCTAAGTAATAAAAGACGAATCTGGAGGAATGATAAGTCTACAAATTGCAAACAAATGTATAAAAAATTAAATAATTGCTTTCTCTTCCTACCTATTATATAACTCCTATCCGTTCTTTTTGCTTCATAATATTCGCTGTGATCCGTTTCATGGTCATTTTTCCTTTTAAGATAACAAAATATA
>JAQIXW010005412.1:0-10431 GCA_034700685.1 Willowsia buskii | reverse complement strand
AGCGCCGCAACTTGACTTTGACTTCTTGTAGGATCACGTTGTAAGCATGCTGTCACCGCTGCTTTTGGCCAACAGGCCTTCAAAGATGAAATTTAATCACCTCACATGTGAAAATACTAGTGTCAAGTCGGGTTAGGTTAACAGAACCTTACTTCGTTGTCTCTTCCCAGCTTTCCCTGTTTTATCCAGAAATATTATGCAAGAAAAGAAGAAAAGAGTATTTGCTCTGAAAAAAATTTATCAGTCATCGTCATCACGATAATTTTATTGTTATCGTTTAGAAATATTTAACAACATCAGATGAGAAAACACAGGTACTATCATGTAGACTCCAAACTCCGCTTAAATTTTATTTTTATTGGAAAGTGTACCGAGGGATGCAAGGTATGTTTCTTATATTCTGCGTCTTTGTTTATCTCTGTGAATAAGACTACAGATCGATTTGGATTACAGAAGCAACTCGGAGTGCTCTGTGCGAAACACTTTTGATTCTCAGCACGCTGAAGTGACTATGAGCTCCGACACATGTTCCTGTGCTTCATGTGATTTTGAATGAAGTTACTTTCCATACCTTTCTCGTAGAAATAAGCTGTAAGTTTCGACGTTTTATTTTTATTCTTGGTGTTCTCTCACTAGTAAATAATGGGATTACAGTTCCATAGCGACATTTAGATGATCGTAAAGTCGGTAGTTTAGTTGCAATATTTAGAAATCTGATGTTTCGTTCATCCATGACAACTTGATTAAATTTTATTTTGACTTGCACATTTTGAAACTGTATTTCCCATTCTCTTGCTCATTTAATCCAGTGTAGAAAAGATTCAATTTTTTCTATATTCTCATCGCATTAAGTACTTGTCATTGTTTCCCGGATTCTACTTTTGTTAAGCCATCTACGTGAATTAATTTGAAGTTCCCACGAAATTAGGGACGTTTAAACTAACAGCACACTTTTGAGCAGACATGGAAATTCTTACAAATGTTCCTGAATTGTCCAGATCCGATTGATGATTCCAATATTGCTCCCACCTGAAAATTGCTCACATGCTCTGACACCATCTCCGTTCTGCTTACAAATATTACGAAATGCTTTTTTTTCGGTTTTTCGTATTTTTTCTATTGATTCTCAACCAAGCTTTCAGGAGGACTTCGGATTCCAATTTTAGCAAAATTTCACTCGACAAAATTACTATTTTAAATTGTGGAATGTGTTAGACCTCATGAAATGAAATAAAGGTTGATTTCCTAGAGATTTTTAAGTGTCAAGAGACATAATTATTTCTGGAGTTGTCCTGAAAGATAATAAACTGTATGCTGCCTCATTTTACACAACATGAAATCTCTCTGACGGAACTGTACATTCGAGGCTATTCGAGAGGTCTCCAAAGAATTCAGCAGAATTTGTGCTAAGGTAAATCCCGACTAAATCTATTTGGTTGGATATTTAAGATTAATACGATTATAGACTAAAGCAAGATGATGCACAATAGTAAGAGGTATAAGAGAGAGATTAAAGTGAAAAATATACTAATAATTTCGCACGACACAGGTTTTTAGAGATTTGGTATTTGCTACATGGATTTATTACAAGCAATCCAAGAACATTGAAAAAAAATTACCTGTTCACACATCTTTATAAATGCATCAGTTTAAAAAAGTTAAACGCCGTGGGAGTATGCCACAGAAGCTTTATGATTTCTCAATATCTCCGATCTCTTAAGAAGCTATTGACATAAATTCAATTCAAATTACAAAAAAATCTATTTAATAAAGTTGGAATTTGAAAAAAACAGAATTTGAATTTGCGGACGGGGAGAAAAGACGGATTGAGCGAGCACATCTCTCCATTGATCGTGCTAAGCATTTTCAATTATAAATGGTCCTGGGTTCACATGAGACCAGTGACTTTTGCAGGGAAGAAGAGTAGAAATTAAACATGTGCGAATCCAGACGTAATGGGATTCAACTTTCATTTTTTGAAATCAAAACCTGCTCTTTTCTCCAGCTTTATATATTTCATTTAATCTCAAAAGCTTTGGGGTGTCTTGAGATTCTACTTACTTCCTAGCGGCCAGTTCTGTTCATTCAGTACAAGAATATTTCTGTGCAGCCCCTGCGATTATCAAATATTTTTGTAAGATGATTCGCCCCGACCCCGTTTAATTTTCTGTTAACACGGGTGTGGATCAACCGAAGGTTTCTCGAAACTTTGCCATGTTTATTTTAAATTTGTGCAGAAATCGGGTATTTTGAGAGGATTTTCATGTTTCACATAGTTCGAATCGCAATCGCTCCAATCCAATCAGACTTCTTTCTACACTTTGGATGTTTTTCCCACCAATATTTTTAATCTCGGAAAATCAAAACACTTCTTTCCTCCTGACGTCCTATTTGAATGTCAGTTCCGCTTCAGCAATCTCAAAATGTATGTCCCCCTTTATACTCCGAAAAAGAACTCTCCAGACCAAACAAAACACTTGAATGGGGGTAAATTTTAGTAAAACTCGCTTCAGTTTTCAGTACGCAAAATAAATCCATAAATAAATTTAATATCCATTTAATTCTATAGAGAAAAAAATTCTCTGATATTGATAATTGGTCTATTTGATGACGTGTGTTAATAAAACGACAAAAATTTTATTCTTATTCCTTGGCATATTTCAAATATTTGACTTATTCTGTGGCGCCATTTGAAATATTTGGCCTATTCTGTAGCCTCATTTCAAATTTTTAACTTATTCTGTGGTGCCATTTAAATATTGGGCCTATTCTGTAGCGATCTAAATATGAGAGCTGCTTATTTTTTGCAGAAAAAGCAAAATTGATATTACTGTTCATTTGGTTTCTTATACAATTTTCGTGATTTTCTTCTTTATAGGAAATAATTCGGTTCGCCATTTAAGTTTTGGGAACGGACTCTGCTTAATGACTACTACACAGCTTAGTTGTGCAAGTGCTATAGGATTTGACGACAATTTGAAGCCCGTCGGATTTTTAACTGGTTTGTATTTCTGGTTATATTAGACATTTGAAATGCGTTTTGTCTCTCAATTGACGAGTTTAAACATAATTATTTTATTATCATGAATGAAAATAAATCAATACAAACCTTCAAAGGACCACCAGAACTGAGAGCTTCTTAAAGATTTATCATATTTTCTTACTCAATCTTACTCTAGATCTTAAAAAACATCATCAGAGCACTACATGCGCCCAAATTAAATAGAAACGCGTGGAAACTGATCAAGATTTCTTCCCGCGGATTTTGTTTTTGGTATCATTTCAGGAAAATTGAAAAAATGTTTCAAATTTTCAAAAATTGATATTTGAAAACCCCAGTTCCGTTAAATTGTTATACTTTGTGTATTTCGATTAAGTAGTTAGCCAACTGCTGGATGCTTAGAAGTTTAGAGTGATATTTCTAATTTGAGACCGAATCCAAATAATACATACCGAGCTCAAGATTACACAAGTTGTCCAACTCTGAAATTGTTACAGTGTCAACAGTCGCCTTTTTTATTTTTTATTCATACTTCTTCTGCTCATTTTGAGGGATGTGCTATTTTAAACAAAAGACATCCCTTAATCCAATCCATCCACATTTTATTTTACTTTTATCCAATATAGATAAGCAGAATGACTAGAAGATTTATGGAAAACTAATTATCACCACATAAATCATGTTGTAGCTTTAAAATTAAATTTAACAACCTCATTTGTAAAAACACTAGTGTTACATTGTAAACTCCAACTCCGTTTAACTTCTAAGATCACCATACTGCGATATTATGCTTGTCAGATTCTCCTGCAGCTACAGAGAAGAAAACGTCAAGAGTTTGAAAAGCAGGTTTTCAGGTTTTCAAATGTGCCAGTCGCTCTACGGAACCTGAGACTCTTTCTAAGACTAAGAGTAACTCCAGGAGAACTCGTAACACTTAAAATGCCAAATTTTCAAAAACTGTTTCTATGGTAATAGTTTGATAGTTTACCCTAAAATATGCTACTATACTAAGTTTCGGGGTCGTACGACCTTTGCAGTATGAATGGTGACCATGGGAAGTGAACCAGTCAAATTTGAGTGTTTTTTTCTAGTTTTTTGATCCTTGGATCCAGTGCTTCAACATTTTTAAATAGAAGTATCGACCTCCATTAAGAACTTTTAATGCTCGTTCAGATGTGCTATCATTCATTTCCATAGATGCTCTGTGGCTGAATCTATGATGAAATAAACTTGAAAATTTTCCAAAATTTTGGAATTATGGTAAAAAACATCATTTAAATCAAATAATGTCAGCAAATTCACCTCACCAATCTGTCTCAGTTGAAAGCGCGTGCGTTTTTGTACCCATGACTGAAATATCAGAGAAATGTTAAAAGCCTACTACAATTGTCAGATGTCAAAAAAATGGCACATTTTACTAAAAAGATAATAGAAGTTAATAAAAGGCACATATTTTAAATCTGAAAATATACATTGTAGGAAATCGCATGGGCTTTCAAATGATATATGCATCACGAATTTTCAATGAGTTTATCGGTAGCTATGGTGATTCAAACGAACGGTTTGAAATTCACGAAATGTTGACTTTTTTCTAAAAATGTGGTACCTAAAATAGTTTCATTATTTGCTGTATTTGAATTTGGTGACATTATTTGATTTAAATGATGTTTTTTACCATAATTCCAAAATTTTGGAAACGTCATGAACGTTAATCAATTTGAAGTTCTTATGCAGTTCGGAGCACAAGAACTTACAACGCAATTCTTACAAGTTTTTTTGATTTGTCCACATCCAATGATCTTTTCCCGTATTGTCCCACCTGCAATTGCCCATCTACTCGCAATCAATCTCTATTTTGTTTATCTTAAATTTTTCAACAGTACAAGTATTTTAGTACAAGGAATTTTATACTTCAAGCTCATCGATATTGAAAACAAAATAGTGGATGACCAAATATGTCGGTCAATTGCTTCCATCCGACGTCGTTTGATTTTTTATTCCTTGTATTCGATTCCATATTAAATTCAGATTTGAAAGTAAGATGATTGTGAATTCACCAATGGAAATTTTCAAATATCAGAGTAAAATTTCAGAAAAGTGAAAAAAAAACCAATCGTTTCTGTAGATTTTCATGTTTCGCATAGTATCATACGCTTTAGTAAACGATACTTCTTTTTGCATCCTTTTCCCATCTATCTTTGTATTTCTCAGGAAAGCCACGGATTGCTTTCCTACTAACAACTCACTTTATTTTAATTCCACTTCTACATTTTTAATGGTCTTTGTCCTTTCGACACTAAAAAGAAAAGGCAAGAGATTTTTGCCCAGTAAAATTCTCGAAAACGCCACCAATTTGAGTTTATCTTCCTCCAAATCCGTAATTTTTTGGTGGAAATGATCCAAGATGAAATTCCACCGGTCATCGGACATTTTTATCAACTTTTTTATCATATCCCAGCAGCATAAATCTTTTAAAAACAACAGTAGTATAAAATGAAAGCATATACAGATTGGTTTAAGTGCTTAGATGAAGTAAATAATTGCCAATCATGAGGAAGACTCATAATATGCATTGTCAAAATTTTATTTACGAATTGTCCTTTAGCTTTTTGAGGTTCGTTATATTTTATACTAGTTTTTACAGGCTTCAAAAAGTTTAAACAAAAACATGTTACAAGGAATTACAAAACGAGGCACCAGTTCTTGCTGACTCAATGCATGCAATAGTTTTTTCGGTCCCCCCCTACGAGGTTTTCTCCCGAGCCCTCCCTGTATGGCTTTAAGTGGAAACGCAAACCTTCTATTCAAACTTGCAAACACAACTAAATGTTTACAAGCATTGGTCTTTAAAAATTGAAATCATGAACATTTAAAATCTCGATAATCATTGTTGTAGCAGCCTGAAACTGAATTAACATAATCAGATAAAGTCTTCCAAGTACTATGGCGAGTTAAAGATCCGTTTTATGCTTCCTCCAATTTTCTCTAATATAACTTTCGGAAACTTCAGTGGCCTGCTAGTCAACCCGTTTTCGTTTTCTTGAGTCATCGCAAAAATATATGCACTTGAATTTGCGTTGGCTTACTCAACCAATCGCAAAACTAAAATGAACCGTTATTGGCCTCATAAATGTGAAATTTTTTCTTTGAGATTCTAAATACAAATATGAGAATTTAGTTTGTCTTATGTTTGCTGTCAATATGCATAATATTGATATGATTGAAATTACAAAACAAATATGCTGGTGAGATTAGGTAGCTTCCTTCAAGCATATTTAAAGGGAATGCTATATTTTTTATTCATCGTCTGCCTTCATTTGTCATGTATTTACTGTCGAATAAAGTTCTTGTTACAACATTTAAGCTTTTAAGAATACTGTTTTGCTGCACTTTCGTACAACAAAGTATTTGTGCTGCTAAGATATGATATGAACAAAAGTTTAAGTTTCAAGAGGTAATGTCCAATGACTGGTGGAATTTCATCTTGGATCATTTCCACCACAAAATTTCGGATTTGGTGGAAGATAAACTAAAATTGGTGGTGTTTTCGAGAATTTTACTGGGCGAAAATCTCTTGCCTTAATTATCTAGCCTTATTGATCGAATTACCTAAATTTATCGTTGATTTTTCAAAAATATGCACATTCTGCGATAAAAATTGAGACCAAAAATCCGATTGGCGTTTATGAAATTGACTGGATTTGTTTCCATTGTATTGCCAATAAATTAAGTTTGATGAGATTTTCTTTGCCTAGGCCAAATGGACCTTTTCGATTCTTCGGCCGTTTATTCGATTTCGGAGAGACCCTCGATACTGAAATACGTATAGAACCAACGTCAGTTTCTTGAAAAACCTTCCTTACAAACAACTTTCTCTACAAGTCATCATAGTTCCTGTTTCCAAATCCATTTTTCATGTTTCCGCTAAACATATTATTTCCCATAATTCAAACGATAAAGCTGCTTTCCACAATATTAAATGCTCTCCTAACGTTCGCCATCGCATATCCATAATTTTGATTTTCAACTTGCATTTCTGAACGCAACATGAGTAATTCGGTATTTTGTGGCTCATGAATTAATGCCGCGTTGGTGAAACGCATTGCTATCGAAAACTCTTTTTTCTCTCGCAATTTTTTTAGCGAATCCCTAATAGTTTTCAGGTTTACGATGCTACGATTCTGTATTTCTATTGACTCCATGTTTCACCACAGAATTGAAAATTTCTTGATTTGTTCTAAAAACGTACAAAAATGAATGAGTCACTCAGCGCCATCTGGAATAAACACGCTAGTAGTTTTTAAACACTTATACCCCTTCTCTGTGGACTAAAATATGGCAATTAACTAACTGAAGTTATCTCAAAAAATCTGATAGATTTATTTGGAATTGTAAAAATAACTGATTTATTTGTAATTGTTCTAAGAAGTATTTAATTGATTGCTGTTTCCGAAAAGGACTATAGGTATTTCAAATATTGATAAGCTGCAAAATTAACTTTCTCCTGTATCAACTCACGAATGTTTCCTTAGCCAAGAAATTAAGCTTTCATGGAGAATTGTTGAGCCTCAACTAAAAAATCTGATAGAATTCTTAGATTGTGTACTCTATTTCAAATGGTGTTTATAGTTTTTACTTAATTCTATTAAGTAATTACTTTATTTAAGATTAGTAATTTTCTAAAGAGCGATCTTTATCTGATAACAGCAGTTTAAGGAGTGTGATAGCTTGAAGAATTCAAAGGTAGTAAGCACATAATTCTTTTGTGGTGATTCACTCTGTAGAAAAAAACACACGATCATGTGCAGGTCGGAATCTCTCTTTGTTTCGCTTATGAGAAGGAAAAATCCCCTAAAAACCCTCTTTTTCTGGCATTCAATGAATTGTGTGTAAGCGTATGTCTTTTTAGTAAAAGTGTGTATTTTTTGTTGAAGCGCATATTTTTCTATCAATGGGTGCTGTATATATGACCATGAGACATTTTTAAGGTGGTTGTCTCATCGTTTATCCAAATGACAGGGAATATATGTTTCTAGCTTTAAAAATTAATATTTTGCCTTTCCATCAGCTTAGAGACAAACGACTTTTTGAATTCTGTTCTGCAAAACAATTACGGCTAAAAGATTACGTCACAAATATAATTTTTGAACAGACAAATCGAATATTCTGGAAAAATATTTAACTGGGCAGACATGAAAACTGATACCAAATAAAAAACAGATTTTTGTGAAAATCTTAGCGCTCATTTATTAATTTGCAATCATTTTTTATTCATATTCTTCATTCAGTAAAAATGAGCATATAAGATGTTGATGAGTAGTCACTCTGTGAGCTTTCATGTACAAAAAGTTCAATACGAGGAATATATTTCTTTGGATTTTATTTCTCAATGGAAAGTCTTAAGCGATTCATTTTCCATGCAGAAATGCCGATCCACAAAAACAGTTGAGATAAGCTGGGTAATGACTTGTGCGCTAAGGTACTTTTTGTCTGAAGGCGCTTCAACAAAAAACGAAACATTATCTATTCCGCATATCTGTATGCTGAACGAATACGCATGCCGCATGAAATAATGAGCAAAGCAAACTCTCAAGATGTATGTGACAGGTAGTTTTAGGATTATCTTTTTTAACGTTATGTACACGCGTGTGTACTACGACATGAAAAAAAAAATCTTAAGCCTTTTGTGGGCACGTGTGCATCTATTTTTCTTGAAAGAACAAAAGGAGGAATGAATTTTGAAAAATTTATGTAAGAAGTTAGAGTTTTTTTTACATTGGGGATTAGCATTTCCTCCGGCGAAATGGGAGATATTTATGAATGTTTTTGTTTGCAGCGTTAATGGAGCGTAGTTGTATAAAATGTGGGCTTTTTTTCTTCACGAAATGCTAATACCCAATGAAAATGTGAGTAAAATGCTCAAGTATTTTTTTTAGATTTTACTAATCTTCAATGTACCGGTATTGCTACTCTGTTTCATGGATTTATCTTCAAATTTCTAGTTTCAGTTTAAATGAATATTTACACATTGCACTTTTTTACTTTAATAATATGGCTGAAAAATGATTTCAAACAGGTTAAAACGTAATACGACCATCCAAAATAGCTATATAATTTTTTAAAGAGTATATTCAGCATACTGAAATCATTACAATAGATATCTATAATATGTTTAAAAAAATTTATAGGATAGTACCACAAGAATTTTCCAGTGTTTGGAGGCGTGTGAATTTTTATTATTTATTGGCAAATATAGCTAAGTGCTAAATTATACTTCATAATCCATAGTAATGATAATCCTGCATTCTGCTTAACAAAGATGCAATAATGTTTTTAAGATTTAATCAGTTCCCTAGAATTTGTATACGCCGTAATAATAAATTTGCTTAGATTTGCGTTTATTATAAGTAGTCAAACTTAGCGAGGCTCATAGCGAAACCAATATGAGTTCGTGGTCTCCCTCAAATCTTATCATCCCATTCTTTAATCATAATTTCATGTCAACCCTTCAGAAGTCCTGAAAATTAATATATGTTTAACTTATCAAAAAATAGATTGTGTGGAGTTACAACGATAGAATAAAAAAAGGCACTCGACTCGAAAGGACTGCAGGTCTACGTATTTCTAGATTTAAAAAAACATGTCAGTATATCTTTTTCCATCCTTAAATAAATTACAAGAGACAGAGAAAACAGCAAACGCAAAAGCATGGGAGAATACCTAACACTTTATTTGTGCAAATAATTTTCAACCATGCTAGCCAAATAACGAGTATAAAGTGCAACATTGTTATGTGCAAGCTATGTTCTTTAGATCGGCCAGGTTACCAACACACTTTATCTGCATATTATTAACTTTGCTTTTATATCAATACAAAAATGTTTGCTATAAGCGTATATTTACTTAAAATAAATATTTGCGGATAAGATCAAAAATATTTCAAGCTGTCGTAGGCTTAGATGCTATCATTTTGTTTAGTAATTCCTAAAGTTTCTTGTGTGTAAATTATACTTTGCCTCATATACGCAAATAATAACTATTCTTTTACAGGAATCAAAAATCACTGCCTTCTGTACAATATTGAAGTTAGCTTTTGGAGTATTTGCCACAAATCATAATTCTGTGAATATGTTGGCACAACTTCTCCAAAATATACAGTTTTCTATCTACACACGAAAAGCAATAATGCACACAAATTATTTACATAATTTCCTAAAAGCACTTGGGGAACCAAAAGAGGTTCGATTTTTGATACCAAAGTTTAGTACAAAGGGTCATTTTATATTTTGATACAAACAAAAGCCTATTTTGTCCTTTCACAAAGCAAGCTGCCTAAATTCTATGGTAAGTTTCCTTTAAAAATATTTGTCAAGACTGGCACGAAAACTATAATTTCAAGTTATTTAACATTAAGAAAGAACGAAAAATGT
>JAQIXW010005411.1:0-10432 GCA_034700685.1 Willowsia buskii | reverse complement strand
CAATTGGTGCTTGTTACAACTTGTAAATGTGTTGATGCGGTTGTAATAACCATATACATATTTCTAAATGTTGCAAAGTTTTACAGCTAGTAAGTGCTCCGGAGGTAGAAAATTCTCATAACAAGAACATTTATGCTAAATAGGATGTCATGCACGCATTATGAAGTTGAAGATGTCATAATGTCAAATGTAAAGCTAGTACCATAAAATATGCTGTCTTGTAAGGAATATCATCTGCAGTTTTCACACGTGGACCGTTATCGTTATATCATCATGCATTTCTTTTCATTGTGCACAGTTTCAGCTGATCGTTAAGTTGTGTACTATTTAGTAGTGCCTTCTTAATATCTTTTATGATGTTTATCGTTTAGTGGAGTGAAATTGCCTCTTTCCTGTTCGATAGCATCTTCAAAGTTTTCTTGTACATTCTACACGTGCATGTGGAAATGCTGACTGTAACACCAGTTGAATAATGGTAACATGGTAGAAAGAATTAGACTGGTATGCATTCTCTTGGACGTAAACCGATTTTGTTGTAGTGCTCATACCTATACCTGTTCTGACTTTAACTATAGCCATTTTTAACATGCAGGGGCATTCAAAGATGTTTGAAGTCAACAAATATATGTATAGACGAGGAACAACGTCCATCTAGACAAACGACTGACTACTCCTAGTCTAAACTTGAGGAAAACTTGAACATGGTCATTTTTAAGGCCACGGGAGAAAGTAGATTGGAGATGGTGATGGGGAAAGTAAATGACGATGATAACAAGCAGTAAACATGCATGAGAGAAACAGTTAAACTTTCCTGTCTGTCTCTCATTCCCTGAGCTTCCATGCTACGAGGCATGATATAAAAAAGGATGGGAGTTGACTCGAGCATGATCTCAAATTTGACGGTACGAGAAAATACTGTCTGGGGAATTGTGTGGCAAAGTGAAGAGCTCTTTTTCGCTCCATAAGGCACAAGTCACTCTCGATCATATCTTTATTTTCTCATCCTCCCCATTCTCACACCCCAATATTCATTTAATTGGTAATGGAATATTAAATGAGCTCTACCGAACTAGATGGATTTGGCCTGTTTTATGGGTTGAAACGGTCTTTATATTTTTACGACATACATATGTGTGCTCAGGGACGTGTTGTTTCAACTGACCATATGCATGTTATTTCAAAATAAGAGCAAACAAGTTTTTGAGGTCTTGCAACATTTACCGTAACTTTTATAAGTGTGAAGGAAGGCAAACATGCTGACTTCTAACGCAAAAGAAAGAACCTTCCCTGATGATGACGAATATCCTACAGAGTATTTTTAGCAACCAGCGGTTTTCTTATAAATGAAAGCTTTAAAATTCATTAAAACAGAAGTCTGTGGAGCGGTTTTTAATTTGTTGGGAGAAGTTTCCATCCAATCTGTCTTCTTGTTGGATGTTCGCAGCGACATGGCTTTCTAACAGCAGTATATATATATTGTCAGTTTCTCTTCTACGTCTTCAGTTGCGTTTATACTCGAAGGAAACTTGCTATGCATTCTTGCAGTGGTGAAAATAAAGGTACTCGTATATCTAGCTGTCTGTTTTTGTGTAGTGAGCTAGTAGAAGCACGATGAAATGATGATGCAAAGGAATAACACTCTTTAAAACAGTGGGAAATATGCATACCTTATAAGCTATTAGTTAACGCGAGAGATATAGCTAGTTTTGAATGGCTTCTTCTCATTTTGTGGATAATTTAGGATAATTCATTTGAAAAGTTTGTGGAGAGTTGCTGACAGACAGGGAGACTGTATAACGGCGGAAAATGAGTTTACATAACTTGTAATTAACCGGCTCAAATAATACGGAGAAAGCTGTTCATGTCGGGGTGCTTGTATGTCGTGTGTCATATAAAATTCCATCCCTCATTGCATTTATATATGACTGAAACGTTCCCCAGAGTTAACTAAATCAGACAAGCACGGAGACAAGTGATTGTAATTATGATCGCCAAACTAATAATGTACGCATATTTTCCAAATGAGAATTTTCCTCTCTGGGGTAAACTGGAAAGCACTTTGAAATGGTAAACTTTTCTAAACAAAATTTAATTTCGTATGCCATGTTCACCGAGATAAGTTAGATAGGCAGTACTAACATGTCGTAAAAAGTGTGCACTTTATTATTGCACGTCATGGGTCACAGAATTCTGTAAGACGAGCTTTCTCTTTTTGTTATCTCCCATTTTTATGTGTATCTGACAACACACATGAATCGGATGGTTGCAACGTATTCCATAAAATCTACTTGCACTAAACGGGTCTATGACTCCTGACTAAGGGAATAATGAGCCAAACATCCGGTTGTCGCGCGTCCTTGTCATTCGCTGGTGTAACACTATTAAAGGAGGTCCATTCAATTCAATCTGCTTAATCAGCAATAAAAATTCTCTTCGTATCCCATAAACCTTTTCTGCAAAAAATACATTGTTTACAGCTTGCAAAACATAGCAAGGTTTGTCACATTAATGTTGGGAGTAAAAGTTTTCGTGGCATTGTTAGTACTTTCCTTTTATAGTGTGGAAGAGGAGTCTTTGCTGATATTGACGTAAAACGAAAGGCGTGATCATTAGCGTGACGCATGGTGTGCTTTTCTTCTCTCATTCTATGACAGTTAAAGCATTTATAAATTTACCCCTTTTACGAAAGATTAGATGGGGAAGTACATTTGTCGCCCGCAGTCGCATCCTTTTTTATAAATTCGTTGTTTGCTGTATTGCCCCAGAGAGTTTGAACTAGCATTAAGACATACAGACTTCCAGGTGGTATCGCATGCTGGCAAGGATCCACTCTATTCGCTGTGCCACATTTTGTATACTGAGATGTATACTTAAATCATAGGCGTTGGGTTTGCTACCTATGAAGCCATTAATATGCAACTGTTAGAGGGTTTGCTTTCAATGATAAGCGGTATTTCTACAAAGATGGGTAATATAATATTTGCTGCCATCCGTACTGGTAGTTAAAGAATAGAAAATCGTCTTTTCACTTTATAATATATTTATATAGGTGAAAGCTGTAATGTACTTTCACTCATATTTGCTCTCTGATAGATCACCGATTTCTTGGACAAGATGCATTGCTTTTGAATCATGATATGAGCTTTTGCAAAAAAAGTAAAAGCATATATATCTGTAGTCAAACCATATCTACCGTGTGACAACTCTTTTCGCTGATATAATCCTGCTTCTGCATTATAGCTAGAATGCATGACTAGATCTATTCTCTAAGCTATATTATTTCCTGTTCAGTATAACACAATGTTAGAGATGGCTAGGTTGGCCCACAAGAGAGCTTAATCAGCAGAATAATACTGCTATATTATCTATTTTGATTCCTTGCGTATTTTCTTTAGTTTCACAACTGAAATTATGTGTGTATGTGTAGTGTGGCCCGCATTTGGCTGTTCTCCATTATTATTGTCTTCTTTTCCCATGAAACGAGGGAAGGACATCATCACACAGAATAAAGCTTGCAGCTGTATCTCCCATCGCATTATTATTACTATCATTGTTGTTAGAACGTTTCATCGTGTTTCTAAAGCCTGGACGTGCAGTGGCGACGAAGACTGCGACTGGTGCGTTGTGAAAATAAAGTAGTTGTACTATCATCTCCCCTTATTATTTCCCCTTCTCCTCTGGATCGGTTTCCGTTCTTTTGGGGCAAACGCTTATTTCTTCTTAGTACATATTATTTTATATTTTGTTTGCGTTCTTACACAATGAGCAAGAATGAATCGAATCATTAATAACATCTTTCAGCCCCGAGCTCTATAGCGTCCCTCTCTATCTCCTCTCTCATTGCAAAAGATTATGGAATTATCCCTTTTCATAATTTCATTCTCTGCCTTGTCGCTCTTTTCTTTGTGATGGTTCTTCTTTGTTCACTCACATTGTATAAATTATCAGATAAACGAATGAATATTGCGATATGTGTACTCTTCGAATGAGTGGGAAGGAAAGAGAGGACTGGTACCATTGAACGTCAGGTAGTTGAGCCGTTATACACTTCTGTCATCAGCGTCAGTGGGTAGAGGCTCATTTCATTGTTCAGTTCATTTGTGCATTATTGTGGTGCGTTCCGAGTTCCGAGAAAGTCTCAAAACATGGGACAATCTTTGGATGCTTTAAATATTAGAGGAAATCACTGGAAACAGAGCTTGTGCCTAAGTAAGCGTAATATATTATGTATACATACACCATGTGTAAAAAGACAAAAGGGAATAGAAATAATATATTACGGTTAACCAATTATTCTTATCGTTTCCTCTTGACGCACAGTTGGCTAGTCACGCATTTCCCTATTTCCATAAATTAAATTCAAATTAGTCTGTAATCTAAACTTCCATCTTGAACATATTATTTTGCACAACGCAATTGGTGAAAGTTTCTGAACTCGTATGTCTTAAAATCAGAAGGTAAAGCAAAGCCATAATGAATAAGGTATATAAGAATGTTAATGAGATAGTGATACTAGAAACACACAAATTATGGTACTCAGATAGAAAATATAAATGTGGCTAAAATGGGTTAATGTGTGTGATATAAAGACAAGATCTAGTATATAATCTAATATAAGCATAAGTTTACTCATTCCTCGAGGAAGTACTTTTCGACCTCAACCTCGGAAAAATTAGGTAGAGAAGGAGCAACATGATCAAAGGTGGAAATTAAGATTGACAGATTATGTACGGGTGAACCTTTGCTTTGCCCTGATGAGCTATTTGTTTTCTATGAAATTACTCCATGTATAGCTCTTCAGTTAAATATTCTTTGTACAGCATGATCAAAGCCAGCACATATATATTTTTAACCAAGCTGCCTGTCAAGTATTTTGAAGAGATTATTTAATCCGAAGGCTTCTGTATTACAAAAACAATTATGTACAGAGAACTTATGATTAAGAGCAAGTTCAAAAGCATTCTTGCATGAAAATACCATGCAATATTAAAATTTATCCAAGTGTTCTCCGGTTTTTTGTCAAAGCAATAATTGTTTGCGTCATTTGCTATTAGTTTGTTGAGTCTCACACTAATAGCAAATGACGCAAACACACTGTGAGATGTTAAAATATAATGAATAAACAAATACATGACGATGTGGTTGTTTCAATTCAAGCATTCTATGCTATATAAATGCTCGTTACAAGTAGTTACAGGTAATACATACTTTCCCATCTATGAACGGTAAGTTTCAATTCCAATGAAATCGAAAAACTAGTATTGCCAATTCAACTTTCGATATTTAAATAACAGTGTGAATTCATTTCGGTGTATTATCTTGGTAATCCATTTTAAATGTCTCTGGGATGTTAAGGTTTCTGTACTATCCAACTAGCTTTTGTATTTTTCGCCAATCAATTGACTGCACCAACGCTGAAGGAATAATAATATTGCTGTAGTTGTCTATTCAAGTAATAGTATGCCCCCAACCAAATAATACAGAGTGAAACTGTGTGATATAAGTCTGTGTGAAAATAGACGTTTGTTAGTTTTACTGTGTGAAAGTTTTATTTCTTGAAAGAAATAAACGTATTGTTGATTTAGAATAATGGGACGGAGAAAATGTGGTGAAACCTAACACGAAAACTCGTTACAAACAATCACACCATCTTGCTCAACCTTGCATGCTATGCGAAAGATTCTAGATTTAGAATCCGGATCTGGCATCGCAGTCTCGTCGTGAATCTTTATAATGATGAATTTTTGAGTACATTTAGTTTACTTGTTTGTTTTTCTATTTTCCGTGAAATTCAAATAAAATACCAATAATGACTACCTTTCATCGCCTCCACCATTTTATTGAACAATGAAACTTATTTCTAATATTCCCTTTGCTTTTCTTAAGCAGTGTTTTTCATGGGCATATAAACAGTATGTATGTTATATACACTAATGCTTATTTGGAATGCTGTTATGGATAGCTGTTGAAGTGTAACATATGGATAGGACAGTGTACTATTGGAATTAGTCATGTTAAGCATCCACTAAAGCGGCGGTAGTAATACTGGTAATAAAATAAAAATAATTGATAATGCTAATGCTGGATACATAACGGTAATGCTGCAGAGAGATCACTTTTGTGAGTGCTACAGAAACATTTACAACAATAAAAAGCTGCAGTATACAATATCCTCAATCCTCGCGTACAGATAGATACACACAACAGATGGAACAAAATTAGACAATTTTTGTTTCGATTCGGATAAATAGAAATTAATTGAAGTGAAAATTACTTTCTTTTCGTATTTCCTCTGTTGGCTTGTTTCCCCTAATTCAACTGCAAAACGTCATGCGTGCAGCACTAGCTTCAATTCCACCATTATCTACTATACATACTATACTAGGCCTCACCAACAACATTTGGTAAAAGGAATAGAAAGAAACGGGGAAAACGTAAATTAAAATTTGGTTGGATGAGCAATCCTGTGAAATTGCATTAACACGGAATGTGTTAGAGTGTGTTAGACTAGACGTTCGAAATCGTGTACAATAAACAGAAACAAGGAATATTACACAGCAACGAACAACATCTACTGAAATGCGAATCACTATTACGTTTATTCAGACTTCAGTCGCTGATGTTTACTGTCCTTCTACCTATGGGAGCAACATCAAGAAAAGTTTATTCACATTATCCAAAGCGGCAAAGGAAGTAACGACTGTGTTCATTCTGAGAAAACACCTCGACGATCAAAATACCCCATTACTGATAACAAATAGTGATTTGATCAATACTTTCTCTCCCTGAATTTTTGAAAAAGAAGAAGGTGGGGGAAAAAGGTATAAGAAGAAAGTCATTCACTGCCGGGAATCTATAAGTGGTGAAAGTTAGATCCTGAAGCACATACTGTAAAGTACATTAAATTGATACGTGCGTGTTAACGTTAGTCTGTTGAATTTGTATTAATATTACACAATATGCTTAATAAATGGGAATTGTGAAAGTAGAATAGCCTACATAACAACACCATCTTCATCAGAGACTTACTTGCAATGGTTGTACAGCTTGGTGGTGAAAGTGGCCTTCCATATGTTGGTCGTTGGGGGTTCTCGGATTTCTTACAAAGCAAATGGGAATTTCATGTGGCTGTGGAAGCTTGTTATCACCCGCGGCGGCTTTTCCCAACAGCAACCGTTAGTAAATGTTGTAGTAATAGCGAGACCCGGAAAAACGGCAGAAACACAACCTACTACATTACCGTCATCATCCTCAACAGCAACAACAACAGTAAACAAATTGACACCTTGCCATATCCATTGTTGTCATCATCTGCCTGTGGTGACAATAAACCTGACGGCCGACCCTTTTGTCATCATCACCCTTACCATCGTTTCCACCGTATTCCTAACTGGAAAAAGTACCCGCTCACGTCAAAACTCTCATCATCACTATCATCAGCAACAGCACTGTCTCCGCCGGAAAAAGCACAACTTCATATCTCCCAACAATATCACCATTTTCGCCATCAAAATAAAAAGCGTGATAGCCATAATCGAGAAGAAAGCACTTTGCCCATCATATTCTTACCACCTCTGTCTTTCGCCCATCTGGGAAAAGTGGGAAACAAGAGGGGAAAGACGACGAGTGCCAGTCGGCTGGGGAAAAGCAGCAGCACAAGTCTTGTCTATCCAACAAGCACTGCTGATCTGCTGCGAAACAATAATGGCCTTATTTGGAATGGCTTGGTTGCTCAAGATGCGCTCCGAAATTCGTTCCAGTGGCAATAAGGTCCTTTCCCCGAAGAATGATTTGATGTTGTGAAAGTTAAATTTTCGTCAATGTGTTTGCATGTATGAGCATACAAAAGGGACGACAAATATACATTATGCATTACAATCCATCCGTTATCTGTATAAAAAAGGGTTAAAGCTGAGAGGTGTTTGTAATAATTTTGTATTATGTATATTTCGTTGGTTGCCGCTCACACATCACACATACGACATGGCATCAGCATCTGCACCCACACTCTCTATCAAGATAAAGCATAAAGTCTAGTTGTAATCACCCTCACATTTCTTCGCCTCTCGTGCAGTAATTCACAAACAGATTTGCCGTCTATCGATCGCCCACAAAACTCTGCCGACAGGGAATGAAAAAAAAGAGCTTTTCGCAATAGAAAAAAAACACTTTCTTACTTTCCCTATTTTTCTCATCTTACATGCGAGTATATATATATATATATGCATGCATCGATAGATCCGCATGTGTCGCACGTCTTTTTTTGTACTCCCTGTCCCATATGTCGAATTTCCCACAGGCCACAGGTCTCTTTTTATTTAGGCTGAGAATTTTTAGGCTGATGATGCGATGCATGCAGACTTTCCCTTTTCTTCCCTTTGAAAGAAAGTCACTTACAGCTTCGATTCAAACGAAATGGAATCGATTCAGATGGAATACATCAACAAGAGAAAGAAGGTATTTATGTAGGGAAAAGACGGAGGTGCTTCTCCTTCTTCTTTTCAAAGCTATTAAGTTTAAGTGAAAAGGGAAAGGGAAGGTGGAGATTCACATCATGAGGTATTGGGAAATAGTTGTGTGGCGTAGACAAGAACGACGACGTCGTTGTACTGAACATGCGGACACAACCCTCTCCGAGTTGCTAACTTGAATAAATGCATCCGGCAAAAGAAGTAGATTTGTGGCTAATGGCTTTAAGCTCCATATTGGCGTTCCCTTGCCCATTTTGGATATTCGCCAGCCAACGGAACTTGGGTGTACAGGGCGCGTGGCGTCCTCCTAACATGAGAGAAAAGACGGTATATATTAGGAAATCTGGGGAAATTTTTTATCCTCCGCTAAATTCAATTTTATGTAAGCAATAGCACGTAAAATGAGGACGTATTAAATTTTCAAATGCACTTAAGGCTTGACTTTTTTATCAGTACGAGTCAGAACAAGTTAAATTTAACAAATTACTTTTTATTCTGGCATAAATGGGACATTTTATACCTAATCGCGATAATGTTTACTGGGAGGAGGGTGCGTGATGCTCTGCCATGATATTTTTATTACACATCATTCAATCCCTTATTGCCACAAACGATTTCTAACATAATGGAACTATAATTTAGTGCCATCATCATCTCTACCACCATCACCATCATTTCGAACAGCACTACCCTGTAGGCGCGTGTCACCTACAAGACTCGAAAGCCCCAAGTGAGCAAACAAAGCTTGATGCTAAATTACTAATAGAATCTGGAGGAGGAGGGGGTGCGGGAGTAGTTGTAGTAGATGATAAAGATTCGCCATGTAGCATTAGTACCACTCAACAACCCCAGCATTCTAGTTGTCACTGTGCCTGCTCCCGACCAGCCGCTAGCTGCCTGAAGCAAGATGGTAGAGCAACTGATGATGATTCTCCCTGCAGTTATGAGCGAGGGCGTGTTGTTATGTGTGATTTGGTATTGGCGAATGCGAGAACTAGAACGGATAATCATGGTGGGGGCAGTTTTAGTGTTAGTACAAGAACGTTGCAGCAGCAACAGCGTGAAAGGCGAGAGAGAGACCGTAGTTTGGATAGCTATGCGACCACAGGCAGAAAAGGTATCCTCACGTGGAAGCCGAGACGTGGTCAGAGTGAAGGCGATCTCTCAGTCGATCCGAACCCTCCTTATCCTTTGCCACCACCGCCACCTCCTCCTTTACTGAAGCGGAGACCGTTTAATAATCCCCCTGGACCCAATAAGTCGCCCTCACCATATTACGACTGTGATCAGATTTCATGTCCTTACGGTAAAGAGCTTCGATGTTTGTGTCCACCAACGCCATGTTGTGAAGTTCATGGCTTCCCTCCAGTGTACTCTAGGTGTCCATCAGCAGCAGCTGTGGAACCACCACCGACATTCCAGTCGCAGTCGGACTCACTCCCTCGATCACAACATCAACAGCCGTCTCAGCCACAAGGAATTCTTAGGAATGCGAACACTCCGCAAAATCAAAAGCCACCGCAGCCATCCTCACTTCCGCTTCAGTGTTCACCGGACTCGTTTCATGATGGAGGTGGCAGCAACAGTAATGGTTGTAGTAGTAGACAGAGACTATCGATGCCGTCCGAGTTTTATAATCCCCTTCCTTTGTGCCAATGTGAAGACTTTTACAATTCCCTTCCACCTCCAGGTATGCCAGGTTCTACGGCAATGTTGCCACCTGATACTCACGAATTACGACCTCAGTGCAGACCCACTAGTGAAAACTATTGTAGTACTAGTGCACGACTTGTACATGTCGACAATCAGCGTGGGCCACCGACAATGGTCCCGTCTTCTGGTAATCGGATTCCAGGTTGTGAGTCTTACTTGGATCCTCCAGAAAATTACGCGTCTACTAACAGCATATCTAAACAAGGTATTTTTGTTTAACGAAATTTTATTGTAGAAATACTCCATCA
>JAQIXW010005410.1:0-10435 GCA_034700685.1 Willowsia buskii | reverse complement strand
TGACGGGCTTTCACCTAGTTTGTTAATGAGTTTGACAAAAATATATTTAGTATGAGGAAATGAATATTTGCTTTTTTTAGTATGATGTTATGCAGGCTAGCAGGAAAACAAGTCTGGCCTATTTTCACTCGATTTTCTTTAGTTTAAAAAAAATATGATTACTATATAACTTTTATATATCTATGACTTATACGTATATATATTTTTATATATGTATAAAAATATCAAAAACGCTCTTCTTAAAGAAAAATATATATGACATAGATTTAAAAACAGATATTTTTGGGAAACTTTAAATCTTTGCCCAAGAAGAAGTGTCGTGTTTCCTTTTTATTTAGTTAGACTTCAGCGTTTAGATTTAGCAACTTTGTAGTGGCAGTGCTTGATGGTAGCAGTTCCATTAATCATTAGAATCTTCCCAGACCTTACTCTTTCATGCGTTAAATTAATATTTTTGGTAGCAATGCATTTTAATGAAACATGCAGTTAAAACTTGCAAACTATTTAAATCATCGTAAGCAAAGAAGGCTGTTTGGTGTTACGGATTTAACAGTAAGCAGCTTGTTTCCCGTGCATTTGGCAAAGGCACTTTTCATTTTTTAAATATCAAAAAATCGGATTAAATATTTGTGTTTCTGTATAAATAGAATAAAACAGGGAATGGTTGGTTTTCCCATCTTGTTAATAGTTTGATAAGAATAAATTAATTTTACTTTATTGGCATGTTGGATAATAGATTTATTGCATCATAATTTATAATATATATGCATTAAAAACATCTCGTAGGCTTAAAAGGTTTTTAATTTTAATGTTATTATTTACTAGTTTATAGACGTCATGTAATTTTCATTATATTTATAAATGTATTGACTCTTCATGTTACTATCAAAGTATGTTATTATTATTAGGTGATTCAAGAAGCTTTCAAAGATGACTGAAATGAGAGCATAACTTTTTCTTTATATTAAAACCTTTCATGCAACCGCCAAACTAGAGACTAGACTAAAAAATATATTTATATTCATTATATATTGAATATTCTTAACAGTGAAAATGTTTAAAATATCTGCCATCACATAATTGCCCAGCGTAAGCACTACACAAATCTAAAAGTCTTTCCTTGAGCAAAGCCAAAGCAGTATGCATTTGTCTTAAATAAAATACAATATATCCAATAGTAATCACCTCCCCCACAATCTATTCTACAAAGCAAATCAGTGTTGCCACAATCATAACTAAACTAATAGCTATCATCAGGGCTGAAATTTTTCTTAAGTTGATCTGATCAGGATATCTTACATTTTTCTCTTTATCAATGAATGTATCACGTTCCTGGTTTTCTGTAGCATATTGCGCAATGTTATCCCACCACTCAATCAACCCAGACTCCCGTATCCGTTCACTTGTCTGAATCATCCAGTGTCGGTTAACCGTATGTATTACAAAGTAAAACGGCGTCACGTCCACTTCTTCGCGCACATGAAAGCACTCAATATTATAATTCTTAGCCTGTTTCCTGTATTTTGGTAAATACCAGTTCCTCCATTTGTCCAAACCCGCCCAAAATGACTTTAGTTTTACCCAATCAGTTAATTTACTCCTTGATTCTGTTTTGTTTTCGACTTTGCAAAATGTTGATACGTCATCAAACACGCAAAGTTCCCAGTTGCCGGGAGTAAATCCTTTCGCTAAAAATTCTTTCGTTGTATCAAATGCTCTAATAGTTTCTTTTACAGCAACTAGTCCAGTCATTTCTGTTTCGTAAAAGCTCCAAAAACTGGATGCCCCAACAACCAGTAGCAAATGGAGCTTCCAATTGCCATTTGCTTTCACAAGAAAAATTGAATTAACAAGCGACATAATATTTACTTTTCCATCTAAGATAGTCTTAAAAGCCGCGCAGGTTGTCCAGCATAACACCAGCAACATCCAACTTGACATTGAAAATGGCGCTAACCAGACATTGTAGTCCACTGTACTATCTGGATTATAACCATTAGTGTAAACGCAATAGTACCAGACGGATCCTGAAAAGAACTCCAAATATAGCGTAGAAACGTAGTTTTTTGCCCATGTTGACCCTTCTTCTTTTTGAAAAAGGAAATTAGAGTGGTATTGGTAAGGGGAGTATGAAATGTTGTGCACTTTGCTTAGCTCAACCATCAACATTTGACGGGCCCAACAGTAAAGAACCTCTTTGAGCCGAGAATAATGTCTTGTGTTGTAAATATAATCACACAGGAACTTTTTAGACTTGCTGTTTTCGTTTATGCGTTCGTTCGTGTAGCCAATAAAAGCAGGTATTCTCAAGTTGTTTCCAGACCAAAACAAAATTTTAAGGAAATTTTGAAGCTTCCCAGTAAATACGAAGATTTCCTTAAATTCTCGATATGTCTTGGGAACGTTGTGCTTACAGAAATGGTTGCAGTGTATAAGAAATCTGGGCTGTGGCTGAAATTCAACGAAGAGTTTTAAGGAAGGACTATTCCTAAAGAAATCACCTTTCATGTCGCTAATGGATTGTAGCTTTTTTTGTGTACATTGTTGTCTTTGTAAACCCTTACGAGAAGTTTCTACGGTATTTACATTGAAATCGCTAACGAGCATTAGTATTAATGTATCTGGACTATTTAGCAGAGTTTTTGTGGAACTGACTTGGGTGTCTCTACCAAGTAAAGATTCATAGGAGCTACATACGATATGGACTGGAACAAGAATCACTGGCGTCGCAGGTGTTGCGTATCGTGTAAATGTAAACAATGTAGGTGGGATATTGTAGGATAAACTAAAAATAAATTGGGCATGTTGTAAAACGCTTGGGTAGAAAATTTGTTTTGAAATTGTTTCTAAACCGTGAAAGATATAAGTTGACGAAATTGTCGACTCGACTTGCTTCAGCACTGATTCCAAATCTACGAGGCAAGTTGAGCAAACAATACAACTGAAAATTATAATTAAATGCATCATTGTGCAGCTAACACTCATTTTTGTGTCTCAGAATTTCACACGTTAAAGTAGTACACGTAGCTTTAATAAATGAGGAACAATTTGAAATGAACTTTTGCGTGGATCATTGCTCTTGTCAAGACAATTTTTTTTTCTAGCACAGCTTGAAAATAGATGGTAGGTTAATGCAACGTATTTTCTCGTGACAGTCGACACAAAAACATGTGTTCTATAGTTACGTGATAGATATGCTATTTTAAATTTCAATCTAGTTGTTGTTCATATATTCATCACCGTATATAATTGTGTTGGAATATTGGAACTTTACGAAGTTTTCCTCAATAAAATGCCATGTTCACAAAACGGCAAAAATAATGCTTATCAAGATAATTTCTTGTTTATTAGACGCACATAAAAATGAACTTGTATGATAAAAACTTATCAAGCGAAAGACGAACTTTTGTGCTATGATAAAAATAAACATAAATACCGGAAACATTCTTTTGGAATGATGAAAAGAACATGTCAAGATCAAAATGTGTAACGCAGCTTCTAAGATTCAATATTTTCGAAATACATTGAGAGAAAGGGCTTTTGATAGAATCTCGAGTTTTTTTGTTTATCATTTCTGTCTGCTGTGTGGAAATATGTACTGGAACCCATCATGGTTGACGGGTTCTCGCCTAGTATGATAATAAACTTGCAAAAATATCTCTGGTATGAGGAAGGCTATTTTTACAAGTATGCTGTCATATGGGTTTGCATGGGTAACTATGCTGTTTGACAATTGTTTCTAATCCATGAAAAAATGTAAGTTGGCGAAATTGTCGATTCGACTTGTTTCAACACAGACTCCAGTCTATGACGCCAATGTATAAGGTCGAGGTAACGTCTTCAGATCGAGGTTATGGAATACATCCAATAATTCAAATTTTGGAATAAAATTTTTTGGGCGTTTTTTATTTTTATTATTCTTCTATCCTTCCAACAGTTTAGAATCTGTTAGAACTTGTTCATGTCGACGGGTTTTCAACTGGTTTGGTCATATATTTGGTTTACATAAATATATCTGTTGTGCGGGAATGAATATTGGCTATTTTTACAAGCATGCTGTTATATATGTAAGCACGAATGCTAGTTTAGCCACTACACAATTTCTTTTTTATGTGCATTCTGACAAATGTAAAGAAAGCGTAGCTTTTACTCAACAAGAAGTCATAGGATTTCATTACGATGCAGTGAGAATGATGTAATTTAACCTACCGGTTGCACTCTTCTAACTTAAAGTTGCTGTTGCAAATGCACAGAGTTAATCAGTCATTGGTAGAAGTATATAATTTGTGAGAAGTAATTGAAAAGTAACTGCCTAAAAACTGGTAACTTTATCAAAGGAGTCTTTGTAATATTACGTTAGCATTGACATCTTTAGCAATCTCATTTACGCGTAAAGTTAATGGGGAAGGCTTGTAAAAGCCTTTTCATTTGAGATAAGGCTATAAGAAGAAGAAGGCTCCAGAAATGAAAGTCGGCGATGACATCCATCTATCGAGCAACCCCAAACACAGAAAAACATAGCATTTTGTGGCACCGTACACATTATAAAAATATATGATTCTTATACTGAGCGAACACAAAGTGGTATGCATTTGTCTTAAATAACATACAATATATCTAAAAGTAATTTTCTCCCCCACAATCATTTCTACAAAGCACACCAGTACTGCCACAATCATAACTAAACCAAAACCTATCATCAGGGCTGAAATCCTTTTTAAGTTGATCAAATCAGGATGCCTCGTATTTTTCTCACTATCGATAAATGTCTTACGATCCATATTTTCAGTAGCATATTCAGCAATGTGATTCCACCAATTAATCAATCCTGACTCTCGTAAACGCTCACTTGTCTGAATCATCCAATGTCGATTTACTGCATGAATCACAAAGTAATATGGGTTTATGTCCACTTCTTCGAGCACATAAAAGCACTCAATTTTATAATCCTTAGCTGATTTTTTATAAAGTGGCAAATACCAATCCTTCCATGTGGCCTTTCCTCTCCAAGTAGACTTTAGGGTGACCCAATCCTCTAATTTAGTCTTGAACTCATCTCCTTTTTTACAAAAAAATGTAACACTAGTCCACCCGCAAAGGCTCCAATTCTGCTTGGTAAACCCATTCGCTAAAAATTCATTAACTGTCCCAAACGGTCTTAATCCCTCTTTTGCAGTAGCCATGCGAGTTATACTTGCTCCGTAAAAGTTTAATAAAAACGTAGCTCCAAAAGCCAATAATAAATAAATTTTCCACTCCCTTTTTGACCCTAATTTTGCAAGAAAAAATGACTGTAAGAACACTTTGACATTTATTTTGCCTTCCATCAAAGTTATTAAAGCCACACAAGTAGCCCAGCAAATTACCAGCAACGCCCAACTTGACCCTGTAAAGGAAACTAGCCAAACGTTATAGTCGACTGTACTCTCTGGATTGTAACCATCGATGCAAACGCAGTAGTACCAGGCTGATCCTGTCACAAACTGTAAATACAGAGTAGAAATAATGTTTCTAGCCGCAGCGAAATTGGTGAACTCCTGCTCAACGTAATTCGACGTGTATTTAATTTAGGAATATGAAATATTGTGCGCTTTGCTAAGCTCAACTGCTTACATTTGACTGGCCCAACAGTGCCATGCGTCATTGAGAAGATTATAACGTCTCGTTTTGTAGCTGATGTCACAAAGATAGTTTTTAGACTTGCTGTCTCGTATCATGAAGTTTTCCCTGTATTTTATGGAAGCAGGGATTTCTATGTTGTTTCCTGACCAGAAAAATTGTTTATGAAAATTTCTAACGTTTTCAGTAGCTGAAAAGATTTCTTTCAACTTGCTGTATGTCTTAAGAGCTCCGCTTTTGCAGAAATGGTTACAGTAAATGTGGTATATGGGCTGCGGCTTAAATTCAACGAATAGTTTTAAAGCAGGACTGTTTCTAAAGAAGTCATTCTCCGTGTCATTTAGTAAGTCTAGCTTTTTGTGTAAACACTGCTGACTATTTTCATTAAGATCATTGACAACCATAAACACCAATATATTTAGGCTACTAATCAGAGTCTTGGTTGCACTTACTGCATTTGTTGAAGATAGAGATTCATTGGAACAAACGTCGACTGGCAGAACAATAACTGGTGTTCCCTGAGTTTCTTATTTTAACATTGGCCGAAAAATTTTTGTCGGATTCATTAAAAATATATTGTGTACGTGCTGAAATGTCTTGGTTAGAGGACTGTTTTGATTATATATTGAGACAATTATTGTTGAGGAATAAACATAACCTACGTTAACTTCTCATACATTTATTTTTTTATTATCTAGTAAAAAAATGACTTTTAAACAATATACCCATAAAGCTAGCTGGAGAACAATTGTGCATAACATACTGAGATTGGTGGGATTCTTGGTCATAATAATAAATCATATATTAAATGTAAGATAAAAATAAATTAGAGGTATTTAAAGTAGAAAAACTACATGCATTTTTATTAACTATGGTGAATTATTATTATTATTATACTAGTATAAACAATATAAAATTGGTTAATATTTTACAGAATAAGATTATTTACTAATTCAAACAGTAGCATACATAATTTGAGTACTTAATTTGTAATGGTTTTGTAATTATTTTTAACGCAAATTATGTGCATTAAATCTGCAAAAGTGCCTACTTAACATAACGCCATAAAACCTAAGATTGCTCCCTTTAGGAGACACAAAGCAGAATGCAGTTTCCTTAAATAAAATACTATATATCCTACAGTAATCATCTCCCCAAGAATCATTTCTAAAGTACAGACCAATGTTGCTACAATCAAAACCAAACCCCATCCTATCATCAAAGCTGAAATCCTTTTTAACTTGATCAAATCAGGATTTCTTGTATTTTTCTCCGTGTCAATAAATATATCCCGTTGCTGATTTTCTTCAGCATATTGAGCAATGTTATCCCACCAGTCATACAATCCCGACTCTGTGATATGCTCACTCGTTTGTATCATCCAATATCGATTTACCGTATGTATTACGAAGTAATATGGCTGCAAGTCAAGCTCCTCGAGCACATAAAAGCACTTGATTTTATGTTCTTTAGCCTCTTTTCTGTACTTTGACAAATACCAGTTCTTCCATCTACCCAACCCTTTCCACGATGACTTTAGGGCGATCCATTTCCTCAATTCAATTTTATCCCCGTTTCTACAAAATTTTTTTGCAATCGAATAAGAACAAAGTTCCCATTCATCACATAGAAAATCCCTTATCCAAAAACTCATTATTGTACTAAACGGAGTCAAGCTTTCTTTTACAGCGACAAGACTAGTCATTTCGTTTTCGTAAAAGCTCCAAAAACTTGTGGCACCAACAACAAATAGCAAATGGAGCTTCCAGCCTCCACTTGACTTTACAAGAAAAAACGAATATACAAAAGCCTTAAAATTTATTTTGCCTCCAATCAAAGTTAGAAAGGCTGCACAAGTAGTCCAGCATAATGCCAGTAACACCCAACTTGACTCTGTGAAAGGTGATAACCAAGCATTATAGTCAACTGTCGTATCCGGATTGTAGCCTTCGATGTAAACGCAATAGTACAACACGGATACTGAGATAATCTGCAAATGCAAAGTAGAAATAATGTTGCTGGCCGTAGTCAACTTTGTTAACTTTATTAGCAGGTAATTAGAATAGTCTTGGTAATTTGGTAATGATTCGTGTTTTGAGTATGAAATGTTGTGTATTTTGCTCAGTTCTTTTGCAATCATTTGATTGGCCCAACAAAACTTAACATTCCGTAAAAGGTAATAACGTCTTGTTTTGTAAATAAAATCACACTGATACTTTTTTGACTTGCTGTTTCGTATCATAGATTGTGGTCTGTAGTTAATCGGTGAAGAAATTTGAATATTGTTGCCAGACCAAAAAAGTTTTTTATGGAACTCCTTCACACTCCCAGCAACTTCAAAAATCACTGAAATTTTTTTGTATGTTTTGAGAACTTTTTTGCAGAAATGGTTACAATAAATGTGGAATCTGAGTTGAGGTCGAAGTTAAACAATTATTTTTAAAGCCGGACTGTTTCTGAAGAAATCATTTTCCGTTTCGTCCTCCAGTCGTAGGTTTCTCCGTAGACACTGCTGAGAATGTAAATTCATACGTGATGTTTCTAGCGCAGTTTTGTCAAAATCAGTAACAATTAAAAGTACTATTGTGTGAGGGCTTTTCATAAGAGTTTGCGTGGCAGTGACTGCATTACGTGAAACTAGAGATTTAGATGAGCAAATGTCGACTGGTAAGATAATGACTGATGTCGTCTTTGTTGCATATTTATACAAAGAACGAGAAATTCCGCTTTTGTAGGATTCATTAAAAGTTGATAGTGTAAGTTTAAAAAAGTTCGGATATGAAATTTGTTCTGCGACATTCTCCAACCCATGAAAAATGTAATTTGCCAAAAATGTCGTATCTACTTGCTTCATCACTAAATCCAAATCCACGAGGCAAGTGGAAGAAACAATAAAACTGAAAATTATGCTTACACGCATCATAATGCGGGCAATAGAGGTTTTAGATCTTTGGAATAATAAATTTTGGAGTAATATACGTAGTCTTAGGAAAATTTGGAGCAATAAGATAAAAAATTACGTAGCTTTAATATGAGACTCAAGCAGCTTGAAAATATATGTCCAGTGTATCGTAAGCATTTTCAAGTGACAGTCGACAAAATACATCGCGTGATGTTTTCGTGGCAGATATTGTTTTTAAAGCTTTAATCTTAGTTATATTTGGTATTGGATAATGAGAATTGGATATTGTTTACCACACCGCATTATTACCAAGTAAGCACAAATGCCACTTCCATATTTTAATTGAATTGATTTCCTGTTTTTCAATAGGATCGTTTCCTGTAGGTTTGGTTCGTAGATTTTACTCTGGGTAAGAAAAGTGGGTAAAACCCACGATTTAGTGAACCCTCAGAGTGCCGGTTCTGCTTTCTTCTAATCAAAAATACTATGGGAATAATTAGAGCATTTTATTGGAGCCATAGAAAACGTGTTAAGATATCCCCCACGTAATACCTTGATAAAATCCATCTAACCCAATAAATCTGCTGTGCATTTCAATGGATTAGAACCCATACCCACCTAAATTTTCGTAATATCCAGCGGGTTTTGTAATGGGTGATTTCCTAAAAATACTTCCATTTAATACACTGACGCAACTACTCATAATATTTTGGGGAAACAAGCATTAGTTTTCATATTTCAATTTATTCTGAAAATTTCATATTGCATTTAATTCAATAACAAAGGAGGGTTAATTGGTTACAATTTTTTAAAAATAAATACATTATTAACAAATAGAGAAATTTAAAAAAACTGCAAATACAAATCTTATTGGTGTCAAGTATTGTTACTGACTTCAACGTTCGTATAAATTGTTTAATTATTAGACTTCTATACTTAGACTAAAGTCGTACTGGTGCCATTCAATGCAATGGGGATAGTTATTTCATTTCACCAAAGTCACGAAATAGCAATTTTTACAAATTTATTAATTCGCAAAATAATCATTGTACAATACTAACTAATCCGAAATTTTTAGCTGATATCTTGTCGTCATTTTTAGTGTCCCGTCTTTGTCCTGGAGGATGTTATCTGTGAATCCAATAATTTGTCTTTCTCTGTTCTCTCAGATTAAGATTTTTTACTTTTAGTTAATAAATAAATTTGTTTACTTCATAAGTTTCTAATTTACCCTATTTACCCTAATCTACCCTAATGAGCAAGCCACCGGGAAAATGAATATAGTTTTCTCATAAACGAATAACTGCATATAACTTTGCATATGTTTCTCTATGCATGTATTTTAAGCTATTTGAACTGATTAGCGTAACCTGCATGAATTGTATCAGTGTCAGTATCCATATGAACTTATAGAATTATATTCTTATCTCTATACATGCATAAATGTAATATAAACTTTCAAACGTGCATACGTTTAAGATTAGGTTGTAATTTTGCTGTAAATACATTTTTTATTAAATAACAATTTAAAAGCAAAAAACATCCGGTACGAGACAGCCAAAGTAGATAATTGAACTATTCAGGTGCATGAAATCTGTCATTGCATAGAAACCTAATGCATACATTACGCAATTCAAAGATTTCTTTTGAAAGCGAACACAATGCACAGAGATATTTTCTTAAATAAAATACAATATATCTTATAGTAATCTTTTCATCTACAATCATTTCTACAAGGCAGGCAACTGCTGCTACAATAAAAATAGAAGTCCAGCCTATCATAAGGGCTGAAATCCTTTTCAAATTGATCAAATCAGGATATCTCGTATTTTTCTCAGTATCGATAAATGTCTCACGATACTGATTTGCTTCGGCATGTTTAGCAATGCTATCCCACCAGTCAATCAATCCTGA
>JAQIXW010005409.1:0-10436 GCA_034700685.1 Willowsia buskii | reverse complement strand
GCGTGCGCTTTGAATTTCATTGTTGTGGTTTACTTTCGGGCATGTATGAATCATACAATGATTTTAAATTGTGTTTATAATGAGTATGAATACAAGCAAGAATAAAAATTACAGTGACCACAACGTCAAAAAATTGTCAATCTGATTCTGACGTTTTGGGAGAAACTTGCCTCTATAATTTTCGGCTTGTTTGGTACAATACTGCTTGGATGCTGATGAATACTGTGTCGCTGTTTTACTTTTGCCTTTTTTTATTGTGGCGACTTTTTACAAGCAACATTGTAAAATATAATTTTGATTTATCTTGTACCAGTATCGTTGTCGGTCTTTGGTCATTAATGCTGACCACATTTGGTTGTGACCAATGACACAAGAGACCTTTTCCACGACATTTCCTCAAAGGTAAAAAAAGTAATGCAAGTTTTGAGGTTTTGACTTGTGCGTAATTTTTCAACCACAAAATATTTCAAAACCTGATACGACGAAATTACCCAGTGTAGATGGGGACAGAGCTACACATAAAAGCTGTGGATGTAATAAAACAAAGGAATTGAAAAGGTGATTTTGAATAATTGTTTGATTATTTTAGAGAGAGGAAACGATCCCTGTCAATCTTCACATCTCTTCGAGGCAAGTCAACCCATTCCTTGTTCGTCTCCAATCGTCCTCTCTGTTGTTGTGACAAGCGAACAAACCCATTAAGAGCCCATCAAGTCGCTCATCATTAACCGGTAGCAAGACAGAAAATAATTGATCCGTCAGCGAGAAAAGAGCTACCGAATGATAATAAATGAGCTTACGTGTGTGTGACCCTGACTCACACACACATCCTATCCTTCAGAAAAGTATACACACTTAACTCATCACTATTATACCGCCGCTGTCACCATACTGGCTAAACACCCAATTTAACTGACTTGTATTTCAAATACTTGTTCTGTTTTGAGCGGCCAAACCCAATCTACGAAAATTAATTCAGGACATCATTAAAACCATCAAAACCAGAATAATGCTGCCCACATATTCAATTTTCTCCAGGCTTTGGTGCTTGTTCCATGTCATCACATTTGTGACAACAATTTAGTCTTTTTGACCACCCGAGAAAAAAATATATACATTTATGGGTATGGCAGAAGTATCATTTTAAAAAGGTGGTTTCCACTTTACAACTGCTCGTCAATACATGATGATAAAAATCATGAGAGAGTGAAAAAAAACTTGCTCCTGGTGACCATCATTTCAGCCCTTAAATCATCATCAGAAGCAATCACTCTTTCATTCTTCATCTCTCTTTGTTGTTGCTGCTGAAAAGGAAACGGGAGTGCCGTTCTTCCATATACTTGTTTTCATTTTTATTTTCTTAACTGATGATGATTTGCATACTACACAAACGCATTTAACCCTTTTCCCCAAAAACGAGGATCTCATCTCTAACTCATATTTTATTTCGGATGCAATTCAATCTTTGTCAACTGCAATGAAACGAATCACACGATTTCTAGATGCAGTGGGATCATTCATTGAAAACATTTGATTCAAAATTATGATGCCTGAGCATAATGATTGCATTGTATTTCCTACAGTCACTAGTGGACAAACCCTTCATATCCTAAATTGCATACATGCAGATAATGAACGATTTCTTCCTTTTATGTTATCTGCCAAAATAATGCCGACTTGTATTATCATGAAGACACCCTAGTCAATCCCCTGTCAACTAGTAATCAATCACGCCAGAGACTCGCCAGCCTTTTATTCTATCTCATGCCACGCAGCTTACTACTATAAAATCATGCGATCCAATCAAGTTGAATTTGTCGTCAACGAGGATTTTTTAAGCTTTCGCTCCTTATTCCTCTGCAGCATTGCACCAGCCGACAAATGGCATCCAAATAAAATCCAAAAAACCAACACCATCAAATCATCTCATGCAGTTTTCCAAGAAACTAGGAAAAAAACAAACTCTGATTGCAAAAGGAAAAAAGTCATTTATTATGTCACATGTACTGAAAATGTCACCAAAATTGCTGCTATAGACAATCATCGTCATGATCATCACCCACCTCCTCAGATCACTGCTGACTGTTTTTTTTCTTCTTCAGGACGGCCACCAGGGAAGAAAATAGATACGAGGCGATACAAGAAAAAAAACAACCACATAAAATGGCTAACAAGAACTCTAGGGAAAATGAAACTGATGTTCTCGCTGATGATGATGATGTCGTCTATGACGTTGGTGGTGGTGGTTTTGCTGGTGTGTGGTGCTATTCCTGATGATCATTTTCTTCAGCTGGTCTCTGGTCTTCTCTTTCATGTACTCTCTTGTTTAATGGTTTTATTCGGTAATTACAAGAGAGTGACTTTGGCTGCTGTGTGTGACTGTGACTGACTTGAAAATTCCCTGAGCTCCACATTATTACACAGAAAAGCAGGCATCTGATTCCTCAGTCGTTCTAGTAGTCAGATCAAGACGAGAGAGAAAATGCCACTACTGATACTGCCATGCAATTAACTAAATGGCCAGATACGACTAATCCCCATATCGGCTAATTCCAAATGATATATACAGAGTTTGGAAGGAGAAGTGAAGAGAGAAAAGCTTTTTGGCTTCAGTTCTCATTTCGCTTCCAGGCCTATTTTTTGTATATGATCATGTTGATATGATACAGTTCCCGAGTTGGAAAAGGACAGGGAAAGAAAATCGTCCTCATCATCATCATTACTTTAGAGATTTTCTCTCTGTCGAGCACAGGATGGAGACATGAGCGGTTCGGTTTTGTGTATAACAGTGATTATATATTGTTGATAATAATAAAGCGATATACCTGACTGACTTGACATCATCATCATTTTCTCCCTCTCACCCACACACACATATAGGCGCTTAGAAAAGGAGAGATCATGAAAAGTGAATGAAGCTCTTTAAAAGCCAGTATCATCAACGCCAACTAAGCGTAATTTACTAAAGCTCTGTAACAGTCAGCAAAATTATTACTTAACATGCATTATAGTGAAGGCGCGCTTTTCTCTCCATTTTAATCTTCTAAAAATATTTTTTTCTAATTTCGCAGCTGATTTATCATGAATGAGTGGGTGAGTGAAGAGCTTAGTTGCACTACGAATCGAAATCAACTTTCGTGCTTGAGGAGAAATGATAATAATATTTTAATAGGAAAAGGAAATTGGAAAATGCTACTGAGAAATAAGAACAAGGGCCTGGAGAAAAGAGAGATAAAAAACAGGAGTGATGCTGCTATATATACATACACACACACGATGATTTCCCTGGACATTTTTTTCCACTTTTTATTTCATTCGGTCAACTGAATACAAACTTATATATACACGATACGTACATAAAATACAGATGTATTTCTATTCAAAATTTATTTTTACTCTGCCCTCTTTTCTTGGGTGACCAAAAAAATATATACTCGGCTCGTCTGGTGGAGACAGTGCAAACTAAAATTTCATGCTTTCATGGACAAGACACGGGAAAAGAAAGCGTCTCTTCTTTTCTTCCTCTCTGCCGACTATCCACACTGGAGTCGAGTACATCATCATGGACTAATGGAAAAAAGGGGAAGCCGACAGAGAGAAGAAGAAAAAAACTTACCAGAAGATAGAATTTGATGCTTCTTCTCTACTTACGTATGTGTAGGAATGTTAATGTGTAAGTGTGTACATGCTCGCGTCTTTCTTTCTTTTTTTGTCTCAAAGGAAATCATTACGATTGGAGTGAGTGAATGAATTTTCACATTTTTCATGAGCCCTCTTTTCTTTCCCTTTTTCTGCAGTAGTCAGTCTCTACTTGTTTCCCTCGTGTGTCTTATGCATGCTTCGTAAGAAGAGAAAAAAAACTTGATCATCATCATCACGATCATCATGTATATTTTCTTGTCTCTTTTTTTCTTCCTTTTCGTTTCTTTTCATACTAATACATATATTATGCACTGGGAAAAAACCATGAAAATATGTAGGAAGAATAGAAGAGAGAAAGTTTTTCAGATATATATATTTTTTTACTTCTGCTTTCTTTTTTCCTTCTCGTCGTCTCCGTCTCATGTTCCAAAAAGATCACTTTTCAAGATGAGTTTGGCAAGATGAAGTCTTTCTTTCTTGTTAGCAAAAAGAAATGCCAAAGCCAAATTTTTTTCTGGAGAAGAGATAGAAAAAAATAGAAACGCAACATGGCCATTCTTTCATAATGGTCAATGCTGATGTTTCGGGGACGTAAAAAAGATTATATAAATTTTCTCAAGCAGCAAGTCTGCACGAAAAAGAAAACTTTCTTTGGTATTTTCTTCACTCGAAAAAACTTTCATCTTTCCCTGATTACAAGATATTATTATTATTAGCAGTAAAGAGAGGGATGTACACAGAAACAAAACAATTTTTTTGCCTTTTCCAAACTTTCAACATAATCATGTTCGTGATGATGATAATAAGCAGTGTACTTTCTTTTGTCCTTCTTTTCCAAGTAATCAAAATCGATTGTTTAAAAAACATTCCATTTCTCGACATTCTTTTGTAGATCTCTCTTTCCATCAGTGGTTTTAAGGCGGAACGACAGCCTATTTTATTTGTTATTTCACCGGATTTATCAATTTTCTGTGGACCGGAAAAATGATGGTTTGGGAAAGACATCAAAACTCATTCAAGCATTCTCCTGTCGATATAGAAAGGAAACTGGAATCTTCTTTTTTACAAAGAAGCCACCACCACCACCGTTTAACCAAAAGAAGAGAATTTCCACTTTTTCCTTGAAGACGGAGAAGAAAAAAAGGATATTTGTTTCGGATACTTGCCCTTTAACACTTTTCAATGGAATGGGTGAATGGTAAACTAGAAACGAAGAAAGCTTATATGTATTTGAATGGATAAAAAAGGATCTCTTCACTTTTCTCCCTTTTATTCATCAAAAGACGAAAAACACTGAAAAAGAACCATTCATTTTCCTCTCTGTTTTCATTCGAGATCCACTTTAAGCGTGGATTGCTCTTCCTTGAAATTATTTACAGCATGCATATTCATTATTTTCTCCAGAATATATAAGACTTTTTTTCTCTAGAATGAATGAAACCCCGAAATGAGTCTGATGATCATGATGACGGTAATAAAACAAGAAAAGGTCAAAATGGGTTTGCAATGGGACGACATATCCCAGTGAATCTTAAATGGCGGCAGCGGAGCATGCATACTTATATCCTGCTGATATTTTATGTCTCATATGGAGCCCATCAAAATAACCCATCTTTTTCGGTAATTACTTGAACGATGACTCCGAAAAACTGACTGCATTACATGGCCTGAAGGTGAGTGGCGAGGACTCTCTGTGTATGAGATGGCTGATGATGAGATGCAATAAATAGCATTGTGTAACTTTCACAAGAAGCATTAATTCTACGATAGCAAGCCACACATTAAAAAACTTGCATTCACAAAAGGCAACATAAGCCATGTGGAAAATGCTCATCATGTGGAGTGAAGTTTGCTCAACATAAAATGAAAATCAAGCTGAAGCGAGAGAGAAATCTGTAAATGAAAGTAAAATGAAAGTTTTTAACGTGTTTTCAGTAATATTATTATGTGTGTAATTTTTACTATGTGTATTATTATGCTCGTATGCTATGTGTGTGCGTTATTTCCTTGCTGTTGGTTTTTGTGAGAACGGAGGTGGTGGCTAATGTTCAGTGTAAAATCGCTCCCAAAAGACTCATATTCCCGGCTCTAATAGCTTAGCAAACGGTTGGAGAAACACCTTTTTAATGAACTATTGTAGCGGCAAATGAAAATGGGAAAATGTTTTCCAAACCATCTCATTTCACTTGGTAGTGAGGAGGAAGGAAAGTATAAAAGGGAAAGCTGTGTGAGTGTCTATACGACGCAATATAGAGGCAATCCACTTACTTTTCCGTTTTTTTACTCTCGTCTCCTCTCAACCATTTTGCTTTATAGCTGTGGAGATAGATAGCTAATATATAACGATGGCGCTCTGGCACACACAAGAAGAGTTAGACTTTTTAAGCTACAAGTATAAAGACTAGTGGCGGTAGAAGATGAGAACGAGAGTAGCAGTAAAGTAAATTTCTTCACGAGCGACATGCTTCCCTGAATTTCTTCCTCATTCATTCATCCATGCATTCCTTTACGGATAAAATGAGCTTGTGTACAATTTCCCTCCTCTTCTTCACCAACTACCAGCAAAAGCAACTAGCGCTCTATATCCTGCTCTCCAGTCATCACGGCAATGAAGAAAGAGAGAAAAGCCCCATTCCGAATAATCCAGGGGATTTTACAAACTCATTATGTAAAGTATGCGTAAAACGGGGCGAGCTCCTGCTCACTCACTCACTCCAACTTGTATATAATATGCGTATATCCATCCTATAAAATATTTTCCATCAGTCTCTCTCTCTCTTCTCTCTAGTCTCTAGTCCGGCGCTACCACCACCACCAACGCCATAACATCCATTTTCATTCGAAGTGAAATGATTCTGTTGTGTAATTAAAGGAGGACACCTGGGATTCCTTTTTACTCATCATCATCATCATTCTCCGCAACCAACACCAGACTACAAACTTTACTTCTTCGCTGTACGTAGAGGGTTTAATTGAAAACTGTTGTTGTGTAATGCTCCCATTTTACTAATGTTTTTGTATTGTGTTTGTGTGTGTGCCTCATGGCAAGGGGAAAATATATCCCAGCAGGATGCAAGAGAACATGGCGCATGTTGCATTATTGTCTGTGTGTGTTTTCTCTCCTTCAGGATTCTCATTTTGTTTTTAACGTCATTATTGTGGTAACATTAACGAAAGGCGAAGCAAACTGTTTCAGATTGAAAGGGACTGTTAAAAAATTATATAAAAATAACCTGACTGACTGAATCCCTGAATGAGTAAAATGGGAAAAGGGTGGATGAATATAGACGTGTGTATGATGAGTATGATTTTATGGGTGGCACGTTACATGCATGCATAGCATTATAATGAATAATTGCGAGTGAAAATGCACTTTTCTTGGTGTATGAAGCTATAACGGGCTCAGTTACGTCATAACATGATATGGTCCTTTGAGCTGGGTTTTTTCGTCTATATTGTTATTAGAGTGTAAGCCGGAGAAATGGCGATAGAAAGTTGTATGAAATGCGGCAAGGCAATAAGCAAACACACAAGAGACCCATTAAACTTGCCACTGACCCTCCAGCAGCTTTACTTGTGTATGGAGAGAGCCTTTCTATGATGCTACATTAAAGCTTTTGCTTGAGATAGGCAGAGAGTGACTCTTTCACTGCTGCTTCTACTTCTGCTGATCAAAATTGATTGCTCCCATATTGGATGTAAGGTAAACAGGAGGAGGAAAAAATAGGAGAAAGTGGATAGGGGAAGAGATGCAAGGAAAATGATTCTCTTCACTCATACATGTGCACTTTGTGTTGTTGCTGTTACGTAAATCCTTGAAAATGGTTCGGGATGGAGAGAAATGAAATAAGCATGTGTGTAACAAACACACAGATGTCTAGTGTTTATACCGTATTTACAGATAGATTTACTTGGCAGGGAAGAAGGAAAGTCAATAAATTAATTAATTGGCGGCAGACAGACAGACAGGGAAAAGCATTTAGGAAAAATGTAAGCGTAGATGTACAGGAGGCAAGCTGGATGAAAAACGGGGGTCTAGAGGAATGAAAATTGTGGAAAAATGACACGTACCAGTTGTTGACTTGGAGGATTGTGAGGCCGGTGTCTTGGGCTAACTGCTTCTTCTGGTCCTCCGATGGGTACGGATGCTAGAATATATTAAAAGTACACAAATTAAATGTTATTCAAATTAAGCATCATAATCAGTTTTGTGAAATTTTTGCATTTTGTGCTAAATATGATCCCTAATAATTGCTAGTGCTTCTGACTGTGTGAAAATACCCTCTCCACACAACATTTTTGACAGTTTGACAGAATCATTCGAATCTGAAAGCAGAGATTTTCCCTAGCCGCTTCCCTGGAATTAGAAAGTAGACAAGTCTGTTCTGTCCCGTCATCATGATCATTCTCACCATCAAAAATGAATGGACAGTCATGCCCTGTCAACGCCCCCAAAAAATCCCTAATGACATTCCCTCCTCTTTTCTCTCATCAGCAGTATCAGCAACTCCTATCACGTCACCAAAATCATCATCATTGCAGTATGTATGGTGTTCCATTCCTCACTCACAATATATGCACGAAGACGGAAAAAATGAATGGAATATTTTCCCGACTTTTATCTATGTAATACACCAGGCAGTCATCATCATTAGGATTTTTTCTTGCTGCTCCTGTCATTAGTAAACCTACTACTGCACTGCCACCACCACCACCAGTAATAATAATTTTCATGACAATATCATTAGTTGTCATCAGGCTTCAGTAGTGTAATAACACCACCGTCATCACCACTGCCACACTACTACTCCTACTGCCATTCTCGTAATTATCATCAGAAAAAATCTCTCATGAACGAAAAAGAAACCCTTTCCGAATAGTAATATTCACACAGATTTGTCATGTAATTCCCCATGTCATCAAGACATGGATGGAAATGCAAAAAAAAACTCTTTTTTTTTTTGTTCTCACAAAATTTTCACTGCAGCAGTAACATAATAATCGACATGCCCTGTGAGAAGAAGAAGAAAAAAATCACAGTGAAATATCTGCATTTTATTACCACACTTAAGTGAGGAGTATAAAAGGCTATAAAATTACTCTTGTAAACGGACCGTGTAAAAAAGTAATGTGTGCATTATTTCAGCCTGCGACAATGCAGCCGGTGTGAACATTATGATCCATTTCACAACCAAACTGTGAGTGAGAGGGAGGCTCTCTTGGAAGAAATATAAGAAAGCAATTCGGAAAGAATGTGACAAAATATATTCTTCCATGCTGCTAGCATCCTGGTAATAGTTATGTTGCAAAAACAGCGACAGGGGAACACCTGCTGAGTAGTAGGATTATAATATGCAGTAGAAAAAACATATTTTTATGATTGCCCGGAAAAAAAAGAGAGAAAAAGATTATAAAATTTTTATTGCCCATTTAAAGTCATCATCCTTTTACATTCACTGCATTCCTTTTATACATAAAGAGGATAACAATGGAAGAGTTGGATATCCGTGAAATGATATAAGGAAGCTGATTATCTGTCACTTGTTTGACTTATACTTATGTCAACAGTCAACAATATGAAAAAATGAACAAGACCATTTTCTCTTTTTGAAAAGCTGCAGCAATTTTTTGTTGTTTGGTAGTCACCTGAAGCAAATAGCGTTTTATTGACAGCAGACACACACACGCATGCCTTCCCAATCATCACTCTCATGGTCCAATGCCTACTGGCCATTTCATCCAATCACAGTTGAAAAAAAGGTAGAACACACGTTCTCTTTTTCAAAGTGTGAAAATGGCCAGAAGCACGTATCATCTTGAAAAGAAGTAGGAGCAAAAATGAAACGATATAAAATCATCATTTTTTCTCGCACTGCACGACAGTGTGTACTCTTCTAGTGCCACCGGTGTTGAGATGAAAAGACTCGTGGAGTGAATGATGGAGGAATGGCAGGCATGTCATTGCCTCGATCATCGTCATCATCTTTATCGCCTTGATGCTATTATTATCCTTATATGAGCACAAAGAAGAAATTTTTTTAAACTTTACAATTACCACGCTTGTTTTTTTCTTTCTTGATGGTCATCATCGTCAATTCTTATCTTTCATTGCTTGCTTGTATAGTTTGTGTTTGTGAGCGCGAGTGAAAATTGAAAGGCGGTACACACGGAAAAATGTGAAATGACAAGGTTTTTATTTTGTTCGTTATGAAGCCGTTTCTTGTGAAGACGCAAGCTTCCTAATCATTCCATCATTAAATTGCATCGAGTAAGGCATTCTTATTCGGAATATATCAAAATGCTGACAATGTCTTTTCTCTCTCGTTCGGTCATTATATCGTCATCAGCAGAGTAGTAGGACCATTATATGGCTATTATGAAGAAAACACGGTTTGCAGGTAACAATGGTCACGTTTTCCGTCGTGCGCGTAGATGCTCAAGAATAAGTGTGCATACGAAACGTCATTGAGTCTTCAGTGAAATTAAAGCGTCTATTCATAGAGAACACAATCATTGTTCATTATTTTTTGTTTCAAATGAAAATTGCTTTTGACAGCGTCTCAAGAATAGTTTTGTGTATTTTTTTGCATATTACACATATTTCTGGAAGTTTGAATGCATTTTGTATGTGTGCATTCGTTAACATGTGTATACACATATTATATCCCAGGAGAACTATAAAGAAAAGGTTTGAGAGTTTGCTCTTGAGATTTTCCCAAAAGGGAAGGAAACGAATGCATGTATTTTCGGGATAAGACCGGTAAACCCTTTCTTTAGGAATTTTCTCTTTTTTT